>JAOBYK011211971.1:0-22071 GCA_025434845.1 Phenganax subtilis | reverse complement strand
AGAAGTGTGGGAGTGTTTTTGAATTCTGACTTATCCACCGTTTAAGCTAAACGGCGTACGAACAACCGGCCCCAGGATGATACAAATAACTGTTTATAAGTGTTAGATTATGATTTCTAAACATCTTCCAAACGTCAAAGCTTAACTCGAGGAACCAAATGGTTTTGTTTTGTTCGAGTTAAGCCCCCAAATTTTCTACGGGCTAAACTCGAATTTTCCAAACTGTGCTAACTACTTCGAGTTAAGCCCTCCGATGAAATAGGTGTGTAATGGGTGTCTTTTGGGCGTGGTCGGGGCTTAACTCGAAGATTTGACACCCCTAAACAAAGGGTGCTTTAAACACTTGAATATTCCATGTAAAAATATTAGCAAAAAATTCGTCACTCTTTCCACAAACTATGATCGTAACAAAATGACGTGACGTTTGCATTTGATTACAGAAAAAACATTAAGCCGTGGCAGTTGATTGTTTTGTGTCATCCCGTTAACGTTTTTTACAATTCTTTCACTTTACCGAGGAGAAACTTTCCATATTTAAGTCTTTGTGCGTACGATGATAATCCTATATTGACACGACCGTAGCGTTGTCTTATAAATACACTGACGCCCTAGATTCACCAAATAGAGCACGAGTTTATAAAATTGAATATTATCCTTTAAATTGAATATTTCGTTCGTCCCTTACTGCAATGAGAATGAATGATGTTCATTATTTGTTTAAAACAACATCAAAACACCCCAGAAATGTTACTGCGAACTGTGTTGACAATTACTCGCTTTAGGCCGTATTCTCTGGCTGATTTTCATTCAGTTTTGTTGCCCCCCCCCCCCCTCGGGCACTACTTTTATTTCACATGTTTTCATAGATTTTTATATGCTGAGTTTGAATTTACTTTTTGTCACCAGGGCCGGATTAACCTTTCGCTGGGCCCGTGGCATGTTTTAGCACGGGGCCCCTCACCCTCACCCCGACAGGCCGGAAATCAGAGTTTCCTGAAATCAGAGAGATCGAAAAATTATACGTACACAAAGTGAAAACCCGTTTGTGTATTAAAACAAGAACGTATGTACTTCAATTTGAGCTGTCATCCAACCCAGCTTATAGCAATAACTAATTGACAAATATTAGAGACCTTAACAAAGTAAAAATCAAACCGACTAAACATTCACAAAATTCATATACATGCTTTGATGCGACGATGCTCGGCATGCAAAATGTACATGGTGTAAGTGATGCAACGTATCTTATTTTCTTAAGATGTCATTTTGCAGAGGCTTTGTATACGTTGTGCTTACGCGATTGTTTAAGAGCAAACTCGTTAATTATCGACGACATGTCAATGCTACGAAGAAGATCATTTTCAATGCTAAGTAGAGTAAGGCTGTTTAATTGCTTCTGTGTACATGTCATGCATGCTCGGAGCTGATTCTTAAGCCAGTTTTCCACTTCGCCCGTACCGTAGCGTACCGTAGCGTACCGTAGCGTACCGTAGCGTACCGTAGCGTACCGTAGCGTACCGTAGCGTACCGTAGCGTATTTCTTTGTTTCAACGTCATTAGTTACGCTCTGGTGCTCACCAAACAAAGAGATACGCTACATTACGCTACGATACGGGCGAAGTGGAAAACCAGCTTTAATTAGCTTGAGTTTAGAAAAGGACCGTTCTCCAGAAGAGTTCGAGATCATGAGACTAAGACAGATCCGCAATGCGATTGCAGTGTTCGGAAATACAGTTTCCAGATTGTTCTCCTGAAGACGCCTTTACATGCGCAATTCCAATGAATCTACCTTCAAAGTGACATCGTTGTTATCTTTCGTTACGTCATCTTCGACGTCAGATTCGCTAGAGAATGTGTCATTCACAGCTGTTGAAGAAGTTGCAGATGCGGTAGTTACATCCAATGATTTCACAGCAAAATCTGTTCGAAGAAAACAAGAAATCTGTACTAATTCTTCAGGCAAACTGGCTTCTAGATCTGTCCGGTATGCCTCTTTGAAGAATCTTCGCATTTTCGGTCAAAAGGAGTAATGATTCTCAGAGGTTATACTTTAATAAGCACTAAAAATAGAAAACTAAGAGACGTACATGCCTACTTCCATGGTTGTTGAATGATGGCTTCAGGCTTTATAAAATTCTGTCGTCTTTTGAAAACTATTTTTCCGTATTTACCATTTTATATTAGTTGTCTCGCCTTTTGTTTTCTAAGGCCATGCGTTGTTTAGTTTCGTCCGATCGTTTGAGCTTTCAAGGCGTTTCTTTTTATTTCTGGGGCCTCGCTTTTTGGAGTGACGTTATTTTATTTTGTGCCCTTGCGGCTATCCCTCCAGCCACCCGCCAAAAAAATTTGAAGTGAGTAAAGCGCGGGGCCCGTGGGCAGACGTCCCTTCTGCCATAGGGTTAATCCGACCCTGGTTGTCACTCGCATAAACCTGCAGTTTTCTTGTATTTCACGAACAAAGATCAATAAATTCCACTCCTTCGAACATCAATTTCCGCCATTTTGTTTTCAGAACTTCATGTACAACAGGTGTGATGTACTAGTGTCAGTCTCTTAGCTTGGTATTTCACACTCGAATTTTTATTTCGTGTGGTTTCGGAGCATAAATATAGGTGAATCATTAAAAAAATGTAACAAAAAGAAACTCCTTTTGCTTTGTTCTGTTATTTAGGAGGGATTTAGTATTATGTTCCATCGTGCTGTTAGTTTATCTAAGGTCAAAATAAATACGTTTGGTAAATATCTGTCCCATATCTTAATACGTATCCTGTACACGCATGTTCATACACCTATATATCAGATGTAGGTAATAGTTTCAATATCCTGTCGTTTATCGATATAGTATAAAGACAACGTATCGTAATAAAGATTATATTTTATGTAAGACCTGTTGCAGAAATTATAGTTAACCCATGGCTGAAAGCACCAGCCACTAGTAAATACTTAAAGTTTAATCTACATAGTATGCGCAAAAATATATTTTTGTCGTGTAATATAAACTAGTTTGTATAGAATGTATAGGTAGAACTGTATTGTAAAGCATTGGAGCATGGAACATTGGAGTACTTATGCGTCGTCGCAGCTGAACAATGTGCAAAGAATATATTATGTTACATCCAGAGGAGAATGCCACGTTCTCACGGCTAGAGATTGCAAGACTGATCCTGTACTACGGCAAGTCGTTCCTGAATTGATCACGAGGAAGTGCATACACGCCTACTCCTTCACTCGAAGCATGCAGCAGAGGCCCATGATCGCATCATCGTGAAGACGCCAGACACGGACGTGTTTGTACTTTGTATCGCCATGCAAAATACTATAGGCAAGGACGTGTATTTGATGACCGGCACGGAAAACAAATTTCGTCTCATAGACACTAATGCTGTATCAGATGCACTTGGTGAAGAGCTGTGTGCAGGCTTGCCAGGATTCCACGCTTTCACGGGTACAGAGAGTCAATAGTACTAAATACACAAGTCTTGATAGTGTAGTCCTATGTCATTATAGAATGTATGAATATCTACCCTGACGTAAATTTTTTTTATACCTCATTTTACAGTTTGTGATTCCACAAGTGCTTTCCTTGGGAAAGCAGAAGCAAAACTGTGGAAGATAATGCAAGATCAGCCGACGTTCGCGAAAGCTTTTTCCAACCTTGGAAGATCGGTAATACCGAAAGACCTTGTCTGGTCCCTGAACGCATTTGTCTGTTTCCTTTATGGCGATAAAGCATCGACAAACGTTGACGACTGCAGCTACAACCTCTTTAAATCAAGCATATGCTCGGATGACGCTCGCTCTTCCTCCTAATTGCGATAGTCTACTGAAACATATTGAAAGAGTGAATCAGCAAGCACTTGCGGGGAACAATTGTTTTTCTAGCCAGATACAGCTTCCACCACTAGCTGGTAACGGATGGAGAGTATCAGATGGTCAGTTAGAGACTGTATGGTCCACCCTTCCCCCTGCTCCTGATTCACTGATTGAGTGCATCGATTGCAAATGCAAAACAGGCTGCATAACAAACCGTTGCTCTTGCTTGAAGTCTGATTTAAAATTGATTGCCTTGTGTGGTTGCAGAATGAACAGCAAGAAAGTATCGAAGATACGGACGAAGAAGGTTTACTTGCTTCTGATTCCTCCGACAACGGCAAAGATAGCGAAACTAATGATCACCTCTTTGAAGATTGGTGGAACGGGCGAAGTTCGCTTCACGCATTGAGATTTATTATATTAGTTGCCTTTTGTTATATTACTACGTCTACAATTGAGCATTGGGATAAGATGTTGACAATCAGGTAGTTAGGAACTTATATAGGTTATACTCGGGGCTATTTACCAGATTTTTGCCCATATAAAAGCCCATAAGTTGTCTTAAAAATAAAAACGAGCATAAAATAGGTGTAACCGCGCATGAACTACTCAGCTAAGAGACTGAAACTAGTACATCACACCTGTACTACATGAAGTGTTGAAAAAAAATGGCGGAAATTGATGTTCGAAGGGGTGGAATTTATTGATCTTTGTTCGTGAAATACAAGAAAACTGCTAGTTTATCCGAGTGACAACAAGTAAATTCAAACTCAGCATATAAAAATCTATAGATTCATGTGAAATAAAAGTAGTGCCCGAGGAAGGGGGGGCAACAAAAATCGTTTTCTAAGCGACTTTTCGGGCAAGGGAATACGGACTACTTGTTGTTCACTTGCACTATTGATAAATATAAGGTTACAGAAATAAGTAAAGATATTAAATGGTTTTTAAAAGATTCCTCATTTCCCCATTCCGTATGTTCAACATTCTACATTCTCGCCTTCTGTGTTTTAATGATTCCGCATTTTCTTATTCCGGATCATTCCTTGCACGCAAAATTCCGCATTCCGTGTTTTAAAGATAGCCATATTTTTTCCTCAGAATGCATGGTCAAATGCTCATTATAAATTATTCAAATTAAATCCTCAAATGATGTGAAGCTCATATGTTGCACATCATGTTTAACACAGTTGGCTACATTGATATATTATGTTGTAAAGTATTCAAAATCTTTGCAATCTCTAATTTATTATTCCTAAACTTTTTCTTGGGCAAAATTCCTGTCCTGTGCCTGAGCCTTGTAACCCAAAACCTAAAATACAAACGTGGAATTCATGGAATGCGGATTTATTTCAAAAATTTGAACCTGTCTATTAGTAGAGCAACCTTTGATCCATCACTCTGTGGACTTTCTTTGTTTCTTGATTCCATGCACTCATCATGTATGAGCTGTTAGTGATGTGTTGTAAAATACATGCTTATATTGAAGAGATTTCTTGAACAGCGTACAGTAAATGGAGGAGTTATAGAAATATATCGATATTACTAGACTACTTGTTGTTTCTCTGCGTAATTCATGATGAGATTTGAATCGAGTACGAATGGATGAAGAAATTGATGTTTCAGTTGCAGCAACGGAACTAAAATCCGCAGGAAGAGATGTATCGAAGCAGCAATACGCTCTTCTTAAGCTTGGTGATTGGTACTTAAGTAGAGCAAAATCGACTTCGCTTGGTGATAATTTTACAAAAGCTGATGCGCTTTACAATGCAGCTCATGTACGATCAAGACTTGTGAATGAAGGCAAAGATGACGGGGAGATACAACGAAGAATTGTTGAAACGTATCGCGAGTTCTTGCATACATTTGGAACGGGTGAGGAAATCTGTTTAGATGAAATTCGCAATGAAATAAATTCTCATAAAGAGTTTCTCGCCGGCGAAAGAAGAATATTCAAACAGCGCGTTGATGAAATTGATTCTTGCTTTAAAACGTATGATATATTAACCGACCACCAGCATGAGGTATTTAAAATATATGTATATATTGTATTGTCAACTTCAGATAACTTTTCAAAGCGCGGTTCTGAAGCTTGTTGCGAACAAGCTAATTACTTTTCCACATTCGGAATTTGGCCACAAAGTCGCAACAAGCTTTGCAAGTTTATTTTTTAATTTCAAAGTTCGAATTAATAAATAAGCACATATACTAGGCAAACAAATGCTCACGTATTATGTTGCAAACAGTCACAGGAGCTTGCTTGAATTTGTGCTGGCCTCTTTCATCAAGAAAAGTTTAATCATGAAGTCTTTCAAGCCACGTTCGAATCTGTTCATGTCTACGAATTTGCAAGGTTTACACGTACATACTCGCTGCTCAGTACTAAAGTTATGAACTTTGCCGCGAATTTGGGAACCTCGTTGCGAAGTTCTATCCCAACTTCCAGATTTGAAAACGTACAGTAGTTGGCAAATTCGCAGCACATGCACTTCAAAACGACACGTTAAAAAACTATCTGAAATCGACAAAGAGATATGAAAATGCTAGTTTAGTTTGCTGAGTTCCATCTATTGCCTGTAGAGCGTGCCCGAGACAAACTGTGAAGTCTACATCACTGAGGCGAAAACATGGTGGATTTGGCGCTAATGACGTAATTAGGTGTTCTACTCTCGGGCGAGCTGCCACTGGCCAACCCCTACACTAGTAGTAAAACGGAACTATTAACCCTCTTCGTTTTTACCTAAAAGTATTTGTTTTGCTCAAAGCAAATTTTTATCTCCAAGCAAAACTCAAATACGCTGGTGGTGCTCTTGTGTTGGGTGCCAGAAGTCTTTAGCAAACAAGAACATTTTCCCCAATGGCCAGAATGTAGTATTTACACATTTATCGTTTAGTTCTTGCTTCATACACGTTTTCCTTGCTTTCCTAAAAGATTTACAGTTTCGATGTGTAGGAATAGGTTAAAATTTTGTCAACAATCTGTTTCTTGTCAAAAGCATAAATTGTAATCAACAAGACCCAACGACAGAAACATAACAAATAATGTCTGTATTTTGCTCAAAAAAGGGATAGGTTTTGCCGTATGCTTATAGTCATATATTGGTCAGTGGTTGTTTGCCAGAAAAAATACTGGACCAACTGGCTTCAGGAATGTGCAAATATGCCATGTTTCTAGCTTCACTTTGATGACTGGTGCAAGGTACTAAGGATAATACGCTCCTATGTTAATAGATAGAACGCAGCGGTTTAATTGATTACAAATGAGTTAATGGCTACATTGCAATCTCCGCTTTGATTTTGGCTGCTTCCCAGTTTGTACAAAGTCGGGTCTGGAAATAACAATATTTACATCCTCAGAAAGCGGCTCTTGCAGAAGAGTTGAGGGTTTTTTTCTGACATTCCCGTACCGTTATCTCGGCTGTATAATATTGAATAAATACTCTCTGGATTTTTTTAAGAACCATGCAAAAAAAATGTATGACGTCTTCCACGACATTCAAGATATGTTCGTGAGGCTTGTATCAATGTTAGTTAAAGAGTGCGAGAACAGACTTGGAAAACCACCTTGTGACTATGCTATTATTGCGCTCGGCTCGGTGGCACGTATTGAAGCAACCCCGTTTTCAGATTTGGAGTTCGCTATTTTATACTCAGATCGCCTAACTGAAGGAGACGCAATGAACTACTTTCGAATATTGACCCACTTTCTCCATTTGAAAGTTATCAATTTTGGAGAGACCATCCTACCATCAATGGGGATTGAACAACTTAACAATTCGCAGTCATTAGACCCTAATAACAATTGGTTCTACGACTCAGAAACTCCTCGGGGAATTTCATTTGATGGAGCGATGCCATGGGCATCTAAAACTCCCCTTGGAAGGATGGCAACAAAGGATAAACCTGCATTAGAATTGATCAGAACACCAGAAGATATGGCAAAATTGCAAGATGAAGAATTTGCTATAAAAGAAGGTTATCATTTAGGTATGATTATCTATAATAAAAAACCGAAAGCAATATTATATATTAGCATAATCAAATATTTTCACTAAAACTGCTTTGCAATTTAGTATCGAGAATCAAAAGTTACTTTTCTTTAAATTAGCCTTAGAAACATAGAAAATAGGTATGGGAATTAAAAACATGTAAGCGAAAAATTGACTATACAATTTCTACTCTTCCACTTGTCTCAAAAACGTTTTTACAATTAATAGTTAATTTCATGAATACGGCCAAAGCCGTGGTGACGCTAGTTTTTCCTCTCAGGGAATGTCTGCCGGGTAGGTTAGATCGAATGCATTCGTCAAAAGTAACATATGTGATGCATCACAGTTGTTAAAAAATATAAAGATAAAAGACCTAGCTCAGATCTTACAAAACTTTAGCTATATTAAACGCATGCATTTTGTGGTACCAACATTGAAATTTTTTTGACAATTAAATTGATAATCCCAATCAAACTTGTATGAGTGGGTTCTTAATTTTTGTAAATGACTTGAGTGAGCACTCAAATTTTTTATGCTTCAAGGACAACTCTCGGTAAATTACTACAGTTTCTATTTTTTACAAAATTTTTTAGCTGATACCATGTCAAGAGCTACGTTGCTTTATGGAGAGCAGGCTTTGCTGGATGAGTACAATGAGCGCGTAGCTGAGAAACTAAATGCAAAATCATGTGCACTAAAAATGCGTCTGTTTGAAATACCGGATGATGGAGTAATTGCTAAGAAAGAAGGTAAGCGGAAGATGATTATTGATCGTTTGCTTACAAAACATTGTATACATTCGCTTAATGATATTTATGCATCTTATGGTTTGCCTAATGTCATTTAGCGTACTCGTCTAAAAAGTCTGATGTAATTTATTATTTGTATAGTAGGAAAATGTCAACAGGTAGAAGACAAAAAAAAATCTTTGTAGTTGTAATGTAAAGTTAGTATGCGTGCTGGGTTTGGTGTTAGTGTTGGTAAGGGAAACTCTCCAACAACCAATGTAAAGTTAAGTACGAAATAAAAGATTGAAAAGTATTTTGAGTTTGCAGCAAATAGTAAAAGATCCGAAGAACGTTATCAGCTCCTTGTGCCAAGCAAGGTTAATCCTCGACCAAATTCCTAGTAATTGTTTTATAGAAGTCAGTCAAGACTTCGAAATACTTTACCAGCTGATAGTTTCAGCAAATATAAAATCAAACTAATTCCGAATAAAGAGCATGATTTAATTCATGATATATTTAAAGTTGTATATTTCGAATCAATCGATTCATCTTCAGCAATAGTTACAATTAAAAAAGTGCGTACGTATAGCTAATTCAGTTGAATCGAATAGGCGTAAGCAATTTCGCGTAGGCAAATAAATTAAAGCAAACCTGTCAAATTTAACGTTATACAAGTTAACAGCTATTCTTTCAATCTATCTAGTGAAATAACTGCAGGTCTTTGCTAGCTTTCTGTCCGTTATTTAGTGATGCTTTATGTCTTTTGATATGCAACGCTTCTTTGTAGAGTAATAGCTAAGCTCCAGTTTCGTGAACAGTCAGCAATTTTTGTGTTTGTCGTCACAAGTTCTGTCCGTTGTTTGTTAGTTTTAGTGCTCAAATGAGTGACGTCATAGCAAGAGCTTAGATGTTTGTTGGCAATAGTTTCTTTCTCTTTGTAAGCGTGTTCTTTTGCCCGTTCTAGTAGGGTCCTGTCAGTCTTACCAATGTAGCTGCTATTACAAACAGTAAGCGCAGAAGTTTTTTTTTCAATCCACGTAGCAATTGATCTTCTTTTTGACCGATATAAGGCATTTCCAACGATAGTGCTGGTATATTGTCATTATTGTCCGTCTTGTTGTTGGTGTTCAAGTTGCCTGTAGTATGGTGTTGTTTGAAGCGTTTCATAAGTAAAAAGACAAAATGTTTGGGGTAGTCATTCCAAGATGTAATTTTCTTTAAAACTTTTAGTTCTTGTGTGAAGTTTATCAGTGAATAGATTTTGTGAACGCGACTAAGAAGAGAGCAAATTCAAGCAATAGGATGTTTCCATGGAACAAAACTGTCAAAGTGTGTGTACCGTCCAAATTTAAATAATCATGCTTGAATTAAATGATGAGCTCGTTATTCGGAATTCGTTTGATTTTATATTTTTCAAAACTTCGAATGTTAATTTTGACATTATCGTTGCGGCGTTTCCGCATCATTGCCATGCAGAAAAACGTGACATTCCTCAATGGCACTTATATAGCAGGCTCAGATTTTTCAGTTACACGAAACATGACGGCAAAATTACTGCAACACAATAGATCAAAATCAATAAATCTCGATATATTCTTCCTCAAAAAGTGTTTCGAAAATGTCCATGTCAGGTACTATTCTAGAATATGTTTAAAACAAAATTTTTCAAGCGTTGACTATGAGCAAATTAATTTGTGTAGCTACTTACTGAAATATTTTAGGCGTCCACGCATCCAGTGAACATAGGAAATATAGTGCAAAATGGCCAAAAATAGCATACTAGCTGTTCAATTTTGGGATACTAACAGAAAATCTACATTGTTTAACCAAATGTCTACCCCTCACTTTCACAAAGAAGGGTCAATCTTGAAAATTAGCACCATTCTGAACCGATATCAATAAATCTCATGTGTATACTTCAAGCCTGAATATTGCTGTAAACAACTGTTTACGAACAAGAGATTTTCGACATTGATTCGATAAAAACTATCAAAATTTGACAAAAGAACTGTTCATGTGAACTTCATATTGTAAATATTCATATATTGAGTCTATAGTTATGAGAGAGTTTACGATATAAGACGCGGTACGGCTCGACGACCCCGGGTCTGATTAGTCCAAAAGTAATGCTAAGGGCAACAGTTAGAGAGTTTACGATCCACGACGACGTAGGAGCTAAATCAATAAATTTATAGTCTCAAGAAGTCCTTAGAGAATTCGCAACCGCGTAGTGACCATGAGCACGAATGAACACGCCGCCAAATTAAACCTTTTTATGCCTTCGTGAAGACGTAGACGTTTCGCGACGTTGGAACGGTTAATCCACAAAGTCAACCTAATAACAAATATTGCATCGTTTACTTTCAATTTATTCGTTACCAGATTATTCAGAAAGACTGTAAGTCTTTATTGTTGCGCTTTGCATTGTTTGGGACTAATTATTCAGTAAAATAGACCCCGCGTCTTAAATCGTGAACTCTGTATTTATAAGCAGTGGCACATGGTTGAAATGCCTGAAACGATACACAAAATATAGCTGGAATTCTGAAAAGATATTCATCACTTTAGGCGCCATTCTCAAGTTACTTATACCAATACACGTGGACAGCACGCTGCTAGTCGTGTAAAATGTCACTTTTTTCTAGCGATGTAGTAAAAGAACTTATACCAGAACGTAATTCTTTAATTGCTAATTTTATTCTACATATACTTTATGAGAGACAAAATGAGTCATACTATCGTTTTTTTACAATTTAGGAAATGTTAGCTGCAGAGCTGGTTTTTTTTATCCAAGCCAAGATTTGCACGTTGAACACGATACGCATTCGATTGAAATACCAAAAGCAAAATCATCTTCAACCGAAGCTAAGCCCTTTAAAACAGTAGGCTTGATCCGTGGTATTCACCGTATGATGCGCGACATTGAAACCTATAGTCCATTCTATTCCTACCTTGGACATTACTGTATCGAAGGAGGTCTTTTCGATGCTAAAAAGCAGTTCTATCGTCTCATCTCGCTCCTGCTTTCAGATTTGGGAATAATATTCGACATCAGATCTCCTTCACCTTGGCATATAATCTCAGCTTTACAGAGCCGTACCGTCATTGATGATTCTGAAGCAGCGAATATCAAAGTCTGCTTATCCATTGCTAACGAAATACGCCTGAAAACATACTTCGCAAATAGAGGACAACAAGAACTGTTCTCACCCCTTCCTACATCTGAATACGCGACAGAAGAACCCATTCACGCCCCTATTTTTCGCGATTTCAATGAACATAGTTTAGTACGTCTTCTAAGTACGAGTCATGTTATTTTCAAACGGTGTCTTGAGTTTGGTAGAAAGTACATAGATAAGGAGGAATTTGATGTCGGTATCATACAAAATCCTGTTGTTTCATCATCTAAAGCAACCCTGTTGGGATACCTCTATATTCGACTGCAAAATTTCTCTAAAGCGTTGGATTGGATGAATTCTGAATCCAAAGATAGTCCAGACTATGTGCATAGTCTGTCCGGTCAAGGCATTATTCATTATCGACGTGGAGATTATGAGAAGGCCATTGAATTATTTGAAGCTGCATTGGAAGTGCATTCTCAGAATGGGGAGACTTCAAAGCTAAACGTGTTTTCATGTATTAATAATACAGCTATCATTCTTCAGCGATTGGGACAGCATGAAAAGGCCAGAATCAAAGTGGAAGAAGGGGTTAATAAACACTTGGACATCAATGGCGACTCTTTAACTATCGAACTAAGTCACCTTATGCAAACTCTTGGCGTAATACATAGTAGGGCCGGTGATGCAAGAACAGCATTGAATGCTTTTCAAGTAGTCGAACAGATACATAATTCAATAACTAAAGTTCCTGAAAGGGATGTTATATTTACAAGCATGAGCATGGCTACGTCGTTAAGTGCCCTCGGTGAACACGCGAAGGCACTAGAGTATGTGAAACGAGCATTGCAACTTAGTCGCAAGGTTTTTGGTGAGAATGAGTTGAGCTCTGCTGTGGCAAAGGTTTACATGTATGCAGGAATTGTTTACTCCCGTTGCCAACTAGATGGTGAAGCTCTATCTTTCTTCAAGCGAAGTTTGAAAATGTTTCAACTTATGTTCGCCGACAGTCCCAACCCAGGTAAAATTATAACTTTGCCGCCATCGTGTTTACATTAGTTTTTATTATAGGCCAGTCGACTGCACTACTTTCTCCATAAATTATATTGAATCATGTAGCGAGATAAAAGACAGGATACAGTGCTCATCTTTCTGCTTTCATTTCTTACTGGATGGTCATTACAGTCAAAACGAATATCGTCGCTCACTTTTGTTTCTGTAATAGGTTGCATAAATCAGCGTTAACATCAATTGGCTGCCAGGATCAGTGTCGTTCTCAATATATTTGTAACTGATACAGAACTACTGAAGAAATGCAAGTAGTTCTGTTCTGTTACAAGAATATTGAAAACGATGCTGAACTTCACAACCGATTAAATGGTATAAAACTGAACTACCCAACCGATTACAAAAACGAAAGTGTGAAAATGTTTCCATTCTGACTGTAATAGGCCGTTTGGTAAATTTTAGCTAGGGTCTTGATTGACCAGTAATTACTAACTGGAAAAGAACAACCTGCCTTTATTCGTACACTGCACCAATGTATTGGTCACGGTCGTTTTTACTTAAAACAAGAAATTTCTTATTCTTAAAACCAGAAAAATTACTCCAAGAATATTTTTTCTCATTTTAAGTAAATATGTTCTTGAAAAATTCTGGTCTAGACAAATATTCTTACTATACGGACAAGAATATTTTTGCTTGTTTTGAGGAAAGTTTTACTTAAAACAAGTAATTTTTTGCTTGAAACAAGAAATCTACAAGTATGAAAATTCCTGTTTTAAGCAATTTTTTTCTTGATAAGAATTCTACGTAAGAATAATCGTCTTACCAAGATTCTTGGTTAGAATAATATTCTTACTATACGGACAAGAATAATTTTGCTCGCTTCAAGCAATTATTTGCTTGAAACAAGTATTTTTTTTCTTAAACTAAGAATCACTATATCAGTGTTTTTTTTCTTAAACTAAGAATCACTAATCACAATATATATAAGAATGTATTGTTAAAAATAAAAAATTTACCTAGCTAACGCTTTAAGTGCAGGGATACTTTTTCTCTCCCATTCAGGTTGTGTGACTACACTAGAAAGGAATAGCAAAACGTCCATGAATATTCGGCATTGTGTTCATGAAAATACCCTAATATCCCGGTGGAACATAGTTGCGACTTCAATTATTTCACTTGAGTCACAATTTCTCTTTTACTTGCAGACAAAATTGACTGTTTAAGTTATTTGGGAAAATTCTTCTGCAAAAAAAAGGAAATGGATAGTGCTGTGAAAACATTGGAAAGTTCTTTAACAGAAGCAAGAACTTTATTTCACGGAAAACCTAACATTAAAGTTCCTGCTGTATTACTTAATTTAGCAATGGCCGTGGACAGAACAGAACAGTCGGGCGCCGAAAAATCATTGAATTGTTTGCGAGAAGCGAAAGAAATCATGGATGAAATTCTAGGACCAAGTCACGTGCATCCCCTCACTTCAAGTGTACATGATTTCATGGGAACAGTGTATTATGACCTTGGTGATTTTTGTAATGCCCTCCAGTGTTTTCAAGATGCTTTCAGCATGAAAACGATAATTTTAAAGGACAACGTTAATGGTGCAATGGCAGCACTTTGCTCAAATATCGCATGTGTTTCTGAGAAATTAGAAATGCCAAGCCAGGCAAAGAAATATTATACTAAAGCAGTTGAAATTTATAGAAAAATTTCTGTCATCAAAAGTACATGCCCTGGTTTCGTGAGCAGCCTATATCGACTAAGCTCTATAAGTGAAGTCCTCGGGGAGCAAGATGAAGCACTAAAACACTTGGAAGAAGCGAGAGAAGTTGCAAACGTTTGGGGGTACAAAGATGCAAATATGCTGACTGTACTAATGAAATTATGCCAGAAATATAAGACAATAGGTGCCATTGCTAAATACGAGGTTTGCTATCAAGAAGGCAAAGAGATTGCCAAGAGCTTACCTGACGATGACTCGCTTCCGCTTTTTCAGCAGTTATTGATCAAGGCATGGAAAAGTCAAAACGAAAAGGACAATTGACAAACTGTTACATTTCCTCTCTTACTTGACAAAATACTCATATACAACATTTACAACGCAGTTTAGTTTCATATATTTACATACCCTAGCTGGCTATAAGAATCCGTCATATAGGAATCACAATTAAAAGTGTGTGTTTTGTGTTTTATTTTTGTGTGTAAAGGTGTGCCAAGGTCTCATAAAAAACATAATCTAGAATTGTTAACATATGCGTCTAGATCGATGAATCAAGTAAAGAACATAGCTTGCATGTTTATGCAGTTTGTGTAAAAAAGTCCGAATGCACTAAAACATTTGAACGCAAGCACATCACGAGATTTATTTATTGTCTTTCCAAATGGAAATTTAACAACATATGGCCTTGTGGAGAGGTAAATTAAATTATTTGAAATAATATTGCTGGCTGTTGCCGTTGTGGAGAGGTGGCCGCTATAAGGACGTTCTATAAGAAAATGTATTGGCTGCAGTGGGGACGAAAAAACATGGCCGTTGTAGAGAGGAGGTCGTTGTAAGGAGGTGGCCGTTACAGAGGTTCGACTGTATTTTTTTAATTCCCACCATGCAATTTCTAAGCATTTAGTTAAAATTTGTTTGTAGTGTTTCTGACTTTGCAAACTAGTTTGCTCTTCAGAATGTTTTTTCTTTCTTTCTACGATATAAACGTCTGAAATTCATTTAAAACCACAGAGTAACTATTTTTCGGCAAAACTGAGAAAAGGTTTTAAACTACACCCAAAGTCACAAATTTGTTTATTCTGAAGTTATAAATGTCAATTCTCGTTATTTTTTCAGTGCTTTTATTCGTTAATTCTTTAAATCCTACGCAATTTTACACTCTGCTCAGGGTTGAATAGCAACTGAAATCTAGAATGCCTAATTTCCACGTAATTATTCCTTGTTCACGATGTCACGAGCTCCTCCGATTTTCAAACGGTGGAACATTCGATATCGTGTTATACAAGAAGTTCTGGGGCTGTTCTAACGAAAAGTGGATAGCGCCATTCACTCGATAGTGATTTTGTAATACGATCGTAAAATTGATCGTTTTAATATAACAGCAAAATGGATACTCATGCATAAGCTAAAGCCGCAATGCTTATTTCCTTGACCAATTCTAATGTTTTGTCGGTCTTTGTCCGATTTTAATAAGGTTGAAAAAACTACTATGAGTCTTATTCAGTGGATAGCGCTATCCTTCACTCGTACAACCGGCCCACCTAGCACATGCCCAGGAACAGCCATGTACAATAGTGAAATCCAACCATTGTATAAAGGCAAAGGTTTTTAATATTAAACGTTTCTCACAAAGGTTTGGGCGTGAGTACACCGACTGTGATGATGGGCTTTTATCATGTATATTCATATCTGATATTGCACCTGTGATTTCACTAAATTCTATACAATGGCTTCAACAAGTCCTGTTGCTGTTGAAGTTAGCGAAGCCGTTATATTAAATGTTTTGTTGATAAAGCGTTTTTCTTTTAGAACAACAGCCAAATAAACTGTTGTCATTAACGTATGATTAACTCCGGATTTAACTATTACAAATAAAGGAAGATCGTATAGAGGCAAAGGACACCTCTTTTAAACCTTGGCAAGTGATATCATTTTACCCTAAGAATTGCAAAAATACTATATTACTGCGTTTCTGCACTTCCAATTTTTTTGGGAAAGAATGCCGTGGATAGTGCAGCATTGAGTAGGACTATTATTTTGAGCCAGCTACGATACTGAACGACACGCTGGGCCGTCCGTGTTGCACCTAATTTGCAATGCGTGAAACTAATTAACTTAAATTTGAGATGTCCCAATTTTGCATTCGGAAACTGATAAACTTAAATTTGATAAACCAACTACGATTATTAATACCATTTATAGTACTACTAAACAGGAACTATTGATGATAACAAGGAGGTGAACTTATCTGAAACTTACTTTATGCCTCAGATAAATCATCTCCTGATAAGAATATTCGGAAGAGGTTAACGTTCACCAATAAAAATCTACAGAATAACTGGAAGTTCAGGGGTCCCGCTCCTGCAAACTGTATGTTTGTTTACAGAAATTAAGTCAAATCTCCCTTCTTTCTTTGCTACTAAAACATGCCATTTCACAAACAAGAACTTGCTAGCGTTATCGAACTAAATAACGCTACCATCAACATTAGAGAGGTTAAGATAAAGAAACGGGTAACTTGTAACTTGTAAGCTACACGTTAGCGGTTAGCAGTTCCGAACAAGGGATTAAATCAGTTAAGATGTGTTTGTGCGATGAACCGGTGTTTAAAATGTTTTAAATTTTCTAAAAAACATTATTAAATATACCATGGAAATCTCAAATATACGTAACTGAGTATAAGTCCCAGAAAAGTAAAAAATATATGACCAGGAAGTAGCTGCAAAGCCAAATTCTTGACACATTTTAGGAGTGCTTTTCGTTCGGTTTTTTTCTGAAGAAAAAAAGCGTTGTATTTTAATACTTCTTGCATAAAGATGAAGCAGATAAAACACAAGTGCAATGCTTTTTTTTTATAAAAACTACGTATAGCATGTACTTAAACGTTCGAAAGAGTCAAAAAATATCTTTTAACTCACCCGTTTCTTGTTGAACGTGTAAACAGCTTTCTAGCGGTCAAAAACGGCTACCGAGAACTTGTAGCGGGGGAAAATCCTCGAGAGAATGACGTCATTTTTTCATTTTTTCTCTATTATATCAGAATCTTGGCTCTCAAACTACGTTCTCTCGTCGACCGTAAACGTCGTTAATGCCTTCGGTATACACGGCAAAGACAGACCTACCCCGGGTTTTGTGTGTTACCTTAGCCTACGCGTACATAACACTATGCCAAATGAGAGACTTTATCATCCTGAGGCAAACGAAACAGAAGTGCTGTGGTTTCGGCACAATCCAATAAGAATGCCGAGACCTTAAAGCTGCATGATACCCGTTGAAATTTAGTTTCACCCCAGCAAGTCTACAAATGAGGGAAGAGAATTTATTGAATACATACCAAAATATCTTGGCTTTCTACTAAACGAAAGGTCATCAGCAGCCATAGTAGTAACAGGGGACTTCAGTCACCTGAAGTCAAACCAAGTCTGTCAGAGGTTTAAATTACGAAGGGCAGTAACCGCCACAATCTGTTGCTCAAACATTCAGGATCATCTCCTAACGAACATGTCCAAACTTTACAATAAAGTGCAGCATACTCCTCTTTTGGGCCAATCTGATCTTCAATGCATCCATTTTGTGCCTTTAACACTATTCATAATTTTACTTGTGGAAGAGAATCCGTTGCGTTTCGTTTTAAAATAATCTAAGAGTGCTTTTATAATACACGTCTACAGAACATCACAATCACACAAAATGGGCAATCATAATAACAAGGTTTCACTTGCTTAATACAAGTACTTTCTAAACATGTACAATCGCTCACCCATACTAGATACATGTCACTATGGCACCATCTACCAACATAAGTTATTTACAAAGTCTGATCGAAATTCTTTTCCAGTTTTCTCAACAAATAAGTGTTTAGCCACATAGAAAGTCTGGCCTTAATCAGGTTAAAAAAAAACTCACAAAGTTGCCTGCTATGCACGAATTACTCCTTAGTGCCTGCTAGACATTCTCTATTGAGTCTCTGGGCAGTCAAGTAATTACTGCAGGCACGGCTTAGCTAGCACCAATTCATTGATGAGCAAGATTAAGTAAAAACAGACAAAAAAAGAAGAGAACGTTAATTAACATCTCATACGATGGTAATCATCTAATGCAGCCGCTAAGCCACTTTCCTTCCTGATCACCGAGACTACTCAATGTTATCACACTAATTATGTTTAGCCGCTGTCGCCGATAGGGATGGAATGGGTAGCTAGTTCAGATGCGCCTAACTATGCAGGCAACATCACCAAGGATAAGAATTCCTAAAATCCTTAGTCAACCAATGGTACCTCCTCCACCCCCATACGAGACTAGTCACCCGTCCGAAAAGGGGGAAATTACGTATCCTACTCTACGCTGCGGCAGCTATTCTGAAAGAGTACGAGGTTGTACCCGTGTTTAGAAGTAGCTGCAGACCCCCTTACGCCTGATCCGGACCCCAACGTCGTGTTGACCCCCCCCCACGCGAGCTAGGACGCGAGGTATGAAACAGCCTATACGATTTTTGTGTGCACCGGTTCCAAGCACCAAGACGATGATACGAGAGTGGGCGACAATACTAATTGGGTGGGAAGCACTACGCGAATGAGGCCAGACCACGTTGTCTTTCCCAATATATTCATGTATTCCACAATTTCCATACTCAAATGACCCATCCCAATAGACGTTAGCTCGAGCTAGCGCCTCTTAATTCTCTGTTAACTTTCATTATTGTGCCAATAATAACATTTAAGAATGTCTGTTGAATTTGCCTACGCGTTTGGTTGATTAGTAAACTAATTTATGCATCTCCAATTTCTTTAGTAAAAGAACGTTCATTAAGACCTTTGTTATGTTCGTTCATTGATATGTATATGCCATTCGCAGTTTATTAAGACATATCTAAGTTCATTCATGCGCTGTAACTCATTATAATGTCAATGTTCATCAACAAATTCGTTATGTGATGTCGATTAATAATAAGATATCAAATATCCAGCAACGTCTCTGGACCACGCAAAAACAGCTTATGGAGGTTGCTTCACGAGACGTAACTACGATATTTTGCCTTTTTCAGTTGGGTTACGCGATTTTACTTGACAACATCTCCGTCGATGTACAGCTACATTTCATACTTTAGACTAATCGACCTTAATACCATGCTCTTGCTTGCATTCATTTGCACTCTCTTGTCATCCTTCATATTGATTTCGTTGTTACGTTTATGTATACTTTCAAAAGAGAGAGTGGTGTCACGAGTCTAGACGTTCAACCTGAACATTCTAATCTTTGCTTTTGTGATAGCTTGTCATTTTTTTCGTTTATGTAATTCATGTTTAGTTAAACACGCTCCGACCGCAGTGGCAAAGTGGTAGCTACTTTTTCTAAACGGCGTCGTAAGAAGATTCTATTTAAACAGGCGAATATGTTGCAGAACGGGGGAATCGAATTTCGTGATCTTTTAGTTGCAACTTTATTACTAAATCATCGTTTTTACTCACTCTCTGTTGTGCTGTATATTTCAAAGCTGTAAAATGAAACCTTTATTTTATCCAGTTAGGCAGAATTAAATTTAAAGGCGTATCAATCAATACGCTTAAAGTTTCAATTAATTTCATGTAAATTTAGGTACAATCAGTTTCGAAAGTCCTGGGACAGATGTCTCAAACGCTTAGTACTCCTACAACTCTCCCCCCCCCCCACACCCCCGATCAATGTTGGGCATTCGTTTTTCGCTACATATATTACATATGCAAGATGTTAGTCATATTCTAATACAACATTGACTAGGGGGAGCGGGAGTAGAATGGGAAAAATAGCTATAATATCTAACATAACAGGATTTATCGTTGCAAACAGTAAGTGTCCCATATACTTTTGAAACTGATTGTAGCTTTCTTCGATCTTGTCCACCAAATTTGAGTACATTTGACTATCATGCATACAATATTTCAATCATTTTGTGTTTTTTTGCGAATTACCCTTACTTGGAGTCTTTTTGTCATCTTTTGTATTACATAACTTCAAAAGATAGTAATACCTTCTAATATTAAGTTCATTAATGAGAGATCAAGTAACCTGAAAAGGTTGTATATCTACCAGAACCGTAAACAGCATAATTAGAAGCTTTATACAGGCGTACCCATACTAGATCACCTTTCTTTAATGGTACAAGAACAGTTTTGCTCAACTGATCGTGATTCTTGTGGTTCGCATGTACTTCCGTATACTTCTTGTCATTTTTTATTAACCAAACGTAGCTGCTCTGACTATTTACTTGTAAATAAGAGAAACTAAATTGATAGATACCATCAACTGGTGCAGTAAATTTTCCAGTTCCAGAGCTGTAACTGTTTCCAATATTTAATGCGACGTCATTGAATTTGATTGCATCATCAGCATAGTTTGGTCCGATATTGCCACTTGTCAAAGTTGCAAAAAATGCAGGAATACGCTAATGGAATTTTTAAAGTATATCATATTCAACTCACTTCATGACAAGCCTTTCTTATCAGAAACTGGGTTTACATATTGTATAGCTCTTACAATTCAATGAACTCTGTATGGTGAGAAGTCATTAAATGTTGAGTTCATATTGTCAACCACTGACACAAACGTATATGCTCTTATGTAGGTATGTCAACGGTTGCCAACACAAACTGAAACTTAATATCATTTTCATAACAAAATTTAATGAATTTTAGCGCTAGTGAGAACCGGTACAAGATGCTTGGACCAGATGGTATCTGCGCGGTAAAACATACATTAAGGATGTCGAAATTCATAAGAAAGATAAACAAGCCATTTGGGTCATTAGGCTATTTCATGCCATCTTCTACAGTTTTAGAGTTATGAAAGTACAACGATTTGAAGACGGAAAAATTAGAAAAATCTCTGTTACAAATACATTGTTGATTTAGCAACGACACGTACGTCATGGGCAGAACATACTTGTCTGCTAAACAGTTTAAATGATTTAATAAACTCGGCAGCCTTAAATCAAAATTTACAATTTTCTAGTCACATAGAACAACATCTTCAAGTGCGAATGCTAGAGTCAGCTGTAATGACAATAGTAGTTCTACAGCACCCAGGCCTATTAAAGGTCTCTTTTACAAAAGCTTCGTTCTCAGTCACAACCACTCCGGTCAAGTATGACATAACAAATCTATTTTGAAACGATTGCTTTCATGAGTTATTTAATCTCCTTAAAACTTATATCCTCAATCCTTCACAAAACGTTTGAGATTTGCCTCAAGAAATTGTGATTCTGTCTCCCCTTCCCCTTAGAGAACAACGTTTGTTGTGATGAAGTTGAAATGTTGTAGTCTAAGAGGTCATCTATCTACCAACATTGCTTAATTTTTGGGGGAAGTGGAAGCAAGATCATCATGCAATGTGATGAGCGTGCTGTTTTTATCAAGTTGTATGGAAGTCTAAATCAGGGGCGGATCCAGGATTTTTCGTACCTCAGTCAAAATTTTTGTTTTTACGATTCAGCGGCGGGGGGGGGGTGATCTTGGATATGTTTTAACCTGGGGTAGTGAGTTTTGTGCAAACGGAAAATGCCCGCTTGCGGCTTGTCAATACAAACAATCAATAAAATTTGGCCAATGACAAATGACATAATTTTGACTAAAGAGTAAAGGTGACTGTTTTGTCTAGTGGCTAGTGGCAGAAGATGTAAACAAATAAATGAACATACTGGTGTGAGATTTATATACATTGCT
>JAOBYK011210860.1:0-22071 GCA_025434845.1 Phenganax subtilis | reverse complement strand
TTGGGATAATATATTTCCAAGATCTGTAAAATGGTTATTGAAAGCATCAGGGATGTCATTTGTACTAATTGTTACACAGTGACAGAGTGACGTTGCTGGATTTATTTTTTGTTCGAAAAACTTTTCGTAGTGGAAAGCAGGCCTAAGACCTAGAGCAGCATCCTACAAAACGTTAAGTTATACTGTGCTCAATTATAGAATTAAGTTTCGGAAGTGACGAGATGCTCGGTGTTTAGCTTAAAATTTTCCTTTTGGAGTTATTATAGAAGTGCATTGTACCACTACCATGAAATAATTAGTACGGAAATACATAGTTAATTAGTTTAGTATACTGCTTGTTGTATCGTTTACCAAACAGCACACTTGTTTTCAAAATCAGCTTTGTAAGTTGAAAAGACAAGTGTGTTTTTAAATAAAATTGATCAGCATCACCATAGTTTACCAAACAAGCGCTATGTAGCGATTATCAACGGGGATACCTGTAATATATGTAATGAATGTTTGTCTGTAAGTTTGTCTTCGCAGGGAATCGATTGTTAGCGCACATGAACGCACTCGACATGATGCGTTTACAATATTTAGACGCTTTCCATCCTGCAAGCGTTATCAACTTTTTCGTATAGATCGTTTGAGTTTTGTTTGCAAAATTCTGCGCAAGAGAATTATTTCTAAATTTTCAAACAAAATTCCAAGACATGGAATCTTGTTAATTTACAGCAACTTTATCGAAAAAAGTTTGATATGTTTATATTCCGTGGAAGCGAGACTCATATAAGTGATACCGCGCGCAACTCGCTGTGTATTACATAAATTGCAGTTTACCGAGTAAGACGAGAAAAACCCAATCGGATTTTAGTCAGTGGGCGCTAAGCTCGCTGGTATTCAAGGACGTAAAGATTGACAATTTTCCCTACACCACAAACTTGTGGCTCGCTCCAAAAAACATGACAGATGCACGCAACTTTAGATTACAATTACACCTCAATGAATAATTGTGTATTTTATTCAAAGATCCCAGAACTCAAGAATGGTTTTTAGTTCCATCCATTTACAGTCCACTCTCGGCGTGTTTTTTATACTTTCTGGTTGTTCAGCTCGGACCAAGACTAATGGAGAAGAGACAACCGTTTGAGCTTAAAATACCAATGGTTTTATACAACTTTGGAGCAACAGCGTTGAACTTCTATTGTTGCACGGAGGTACATGCACATTTTATTTGACGTTTTAATGTAGAAATCCCGCCTTTAATTGGATCGTTTTTCACTTCAATCATATCGCTAGCGTATTACCGACTGCTATAGAGTATTCTTTTGTGTCAAAGTTTATCAAATCTGCTCTATTGATTGCAAAACAAAAAATTCGTTATGTCCTTTTAGGATCCGAACATAAGGAAAAATAGGTACGCATGGCGTACATGGGGTAGCCTGTGGTAGTAGTCATTTTTTAGAATGCGCAGAGCACCTCACAGACTGAGTAATTTGGGAGCGCGCTTATTTGTAAGTTGTGTGCAATGTCAAACCACAGGCAAAATGCGATAAAAGAGAATGCTGGCGTTTACTTTTCTGAAGCCATACAATTTTAACACCTCTCTAGCCAAAAATTCACAATTTATCTATGCGTTCAAAACAGTTGTAACAAAGTAGATTTTATAACACAATTAATATCATTATTCACAACAAGTACACTTTACAGACAACTTATATTTTTAACTCTTGTAGAAAGAGCTGTTTGAAGTTTTCCAACTTTTGCGCTTTGATATCCCACAAAATGTCAATTGATTGATCAGCTAATTGTTCACTTTGGTATCAGCATGCTAACTGTGGCAAATGATGTTGAACAACAACGCTCGTAATTTTGTCGCTCAAAACAGCGAGTCAAGAACGACTTACGAAGCTGACTGTCTGAGTTTGATTACCATAAATCATTAATGCAAACCCTTTTGCCATACTTCGTTCATTATTTTTCAGTATTAGACACCTTGACCCTTACGAAGCATTGGCAGGCACCATTTAGTGAAGTCTTTGAGCAATATTATGGATCCAGTATAAATGCACAACTAGATTCATTAAAAATCTTATCATTGTTACGTAGTCGGAAAACATAGACCAAGATCACAGATCCAGTGAGAGTAAATAGCCGGTTATTCAGTGAGATATGAGATTGTGATATGAGATTGTGAGTGAGAGTAAATAGCTGGTTATCCAGTGAGATTGATCCAGTGAAAGTAAATAGCAGTAGCTAGCTGGTTAGATAGTAAATAGCTGGTTTACAGGGTTCATCGACAAGATCTGTGTCACAGTTAAGTAGCAGGAGATAACTCAAAGATCATGGATCTGGTAAGAATACATAGCTTACTTGCAGGGTTCATGTACACAATCTTATCACCACTCGATTCAAAGACCGTGATCATAGACCCAGTTAGAGAACATAGCTTATTTCCTAAGATCATTGACAATATCTGTATCACCATTAACGAGCTGCAAACAATAGTGCGACATTATAAATCTAGCAAATTTGCACAGCTGGTTTGTAGGGTTTACTAACAATATCTGCATCACCTTTAATTAGTCAGAGACAATAGTGTGAGATCATAGATCTACAGTACACAGTTTGTTGGCAGGTTTCATTACCATCTGTATTACCATTAATTAGTGCATGGACAGTAGTCCCATCATTTACAAATGATATAAACGAGTATTGACAATTCACCATAACGAAAAAGATGGCGGACGTACACTTCACCAGCATGCATTGTGGTCGGAAATCGTTTAAAAAAGCGAAGTGACGTCTTTTAACAGGCAGGCATGATACAAGACCTTATATTCTTCGTTGTGTTAAAATTTTATAACATTAGGTGTTCTTCTTGTCATCTCTATTCACTCATTTTTACCTTAAGCCTGCAATGCATTCTCGTAAAATGTACATGTCGCCATCTTTTTCGTTACGGTCAATTGGCACTTATGACCCCAGTAAAAACATGCTGTACGTCGATACCAGATATTCGGCAGCGGGCAGAGGATATTGATAATATCATGATTGCAGTCTTTCCAGCAGTTGATTTGCGTCTATCCAAAGACTTTACAGTAGTAAGCAATGTTTACATCATTGTGGATATAGATGGACAACTTTCGTGACTGGAGCTGACCTATAAAAAGTATAAAAAGACAAACGAATTTGAAGGCACGCTCTTAGAATGCGACTATAATCGAAATTATGTTCGACCACAGATGACAATGAGCGATTAAAGCATGAAAAAACCCAAAAAAACAAAATCAGTATTGTAAAGATAACTCAACCACCTACCTTTCGTTCACATATAAGACAAAATTTGCGAAAAAGTCTCCAAGCACTTGGACATACGAACACTTCTTCGTTGTAAACATTGTACGGCATTTGCCGAAAGTTACGGCGAACTCATGATCGCCGCCACCTGTTCTTTAAGTCGACGATTGCCGAAGATGTGGACATAATATTTGGAAATTTTTGAGCTGTGCCATAGCGGTTGACCGCGTATGCGCAGCGGCTATCCCCAAAAACTGGTATCATGGCTGATGTTTCTCCTTAACCTTCTTGTAAAGTAACCTAGCATTTTTCTTTGTTTGGAAGTGGTGAAACAAATAAATACGCGCTAGCTACGTTTCGCTACACGATAGCTACATGTACGGTTGAAGTGCAAAACAGCAAGTAGCAGCGCTTTCCGATTTTACTGTATCATAACGTTACGCACCCTAAAGTTTTGTTTCTTTTAGGAAGCAAGATGTCGAGGGGCGTTTACTTCCATTAACCATTTTAAGCAAATAGCAGTATGCTGAGGGTGCAAGGGTATAAAATACATGATGTATGGGGTGTAAAGGGATATACAGGGAAGTGCAGGGAAATACAGGATGTACAGGAATATACAGGGTGTGAACTACAGGATGTAGTATAGAACTGAATCCTTGATGTAAGAAGTCAGCGATGCATTTTATTAACCTGCATTTTACAAATTGGCGTCTGTTTATTTATGTTGGAGTTGATTTCAAGAATGCAGTTTTCAGTTATTGTTAATTCAGAGGCCTTAGTTTTTTCGAAATACGTAGCAACAACATTTTATCACATGAATAGATTTAGAAGCGCTTCGCGCGCATTAAATGGTGTGCGATTGCTTCGTGCGTCGTTAAGTGCATCCATAATTCTTTGTAATAATTCATGTTGCTCTGATAGCTTCTCAACTAGCTACGTGCAGGTGCTTGAAACCAAAGTGCTTAATACATTTATTCAGAAGATTAACCAGAATTTATATTTTAGGTTGCTTCGATATACTTTATGCACTGCGTATACATCCAGCGACTACTAAAACATTTCCGCATTGAAGTATATACATGAGCTGGGTGGCAGGCAGATAAACATACTGACTATCAAAAACGATTTAATCAAGTGGGATGTTTTGCCAGTTCTCAAAAATGAAACTGCATTTAGGCAATCTGTGTTTGGGAACATAGCTAGGTAGCTACAATCTTGGACAAAACACTTGAGAATAATTCTCACAATTTGGCCCATCAAACTAAAATATTTACCTAAACTTAAGCCCCCCTCCCCCCCAGCACAATGTTGAAAAGAACCCTAAAACCGTTTCCTGCAGATCACTATGCTTCAGTCTCAACATTGAACAGGGCGTACTACATACGATATCGAGGGAAATATGGCAAATTGCTTCAAAATTAGGCAATTTTCTTTGCATTTCTCAACAGGTTTTGTCCAAGATTGTAGGTATAATGGTTTACTTTTGGAGGACGAGCTTCGAGACAAAACTACTGTCAGTAGTTATCAGCGTCCTTCGAATAGTCACTTCATATCATGAATTACTGAATTCCTGTTGAATTTCTTCATGCTCTTCGCCGATGCCTTGCTACTTTAATACTTTTCTAAAGCTGAATGTCTTGATATTTAAACTGACTGGCTTAAGCCACCGAACCATGCACAATTTAGCCAAAACACTTGCGTCAGGTCTGACCACAATTATACAATTGAAAATAAAACGCTGTTATGTGGTATTTGCGATCATGCCATGAAAACCTTGATTACGACAGGCACCAGCTATACTAACAAGTCGGTTATACGGGGACAACACATGACATCCGATCAAGGACATCATACATTGTTCGTATAAGATGTACTAAAAATGATTTAACAATGGTAAAATGGGGAAAATTAATTTGAAGCAAAACCTAGACTTGTAGACCTAGTCTCCCAAGTAATTTTTCATATTTTCTTCATGAGAATCTCACTGGGGCCCACAAGGCAGTAGAATAATATGTGACGTTTTGCTACGAGACAGCTGACCTCAAACACAGGTTTTAATCTATGATAATTGTTTGGAAGAGGTGTTTCGCAGTACCTTTTTTTTCTAAATTTAACATCAAACATGCTATATATTGTACATGCAGATGTAGTAAAGTGATTAAACAAAGGTAAAACGAGAAAGACTGTGTTTTGTAAGAATATGGTAAATTGTTCCAAAGTGCAACATCGAAAATAACTTGAAGCAAAACCTAGACTTATAGACCTAGTTTCCCAAGTAATTTTTCTTGTTTTCTTCATGATAACCTGACAATAGAATATGCTACGTATTGCTACGAGACAGTCGACTTCAAACACAGGTTTTTACCTGTGCTAACTTTTTGATTGGGGGTTTTCATAGTCCCTTTTTTTTTCTCACTATGCAGTAGACTTTGTGAAGAAAGATATTTAGATATATTTTATTTTCAGCTCTTTATTGGTGCATGGAAAGCTGGCTATCGTTATGTATGTAATGAGGTGATCATTTCAACGGAGCCACAACACATGAGGGTGAGTTGCACTTTACGCGCAATGTACTTGATGTGGGTATGTCCCATTGAGCTATATATACCTGGAGAGCGTGCTCGAATCTTGCTCCAGTCAACAGAGTGAAGCCAACAAAATGGCGGAATTCGACGTCAGTTGCCATGACCACGTCCGAAATTCTTATGTTTGTTCCGCTGTACAAGGCTCGCTCTGAGCTTGCGTCAAAATGCACCCCGCCCCTGGTTTTTTAAAAACTATATAGTTTTTGTATGAAATTGTCGGCGTTTTTCGACCAGTTTTCGAGATGGATTTTTTTCGTGAAATTGCTTGTTGAAACGTTTGAACATCATTTTGTCAGCCGTTAAGAAATGCAAGATTGGAAGGAGAAACTAGCAAATTTAATGCTTGTATTTACGGATCAAACTTCTTTTACGGATCAAAACCTCTAACAGATTTTTGTTAAACAAAAATCTTCGAGTTGGGCCCAGAAAAATAAAATTGAGTTTAAGCCCGCATTGAAAAAAACAAAATATATTTTTGTGCAAATCCAGGGGAGTAAGGATATATTTTATCCTAGGATGGCGGTTGGTCACTTGTAATCACGGTAGGATTTTGGACGTGGTCATGGCAACTTGCGCAAGGATCCGCGATACTGTGGGCTTCACTTCAGGTTGTCGGGCACGCTCTCCAGGTTCTTATGTAGCTCAGCGGTATGTCCTTCGCCAGCAACCTTGTCATATCTGTTGCACAAACTCGAGTTGAAGTGCATCTACCCGCAGATCAAGGTGGCGTTGCAATTCACCTTTTACGTGAATATTGGGAAGAATGGTTTTAGTTCTCTGACTCGCAACCTTTCGTTAAAACTTTGTTGATTATAAGATCTTTAATAGTATTTTCAACTGTTGGAAAACACACCCGACAATATATATAACAAAGGTTTCAGCTTAAAATAATACCCAACAATCTTTGCGATATTGCGATTATGACGTTGCAATAGAGAGTCACTATCTCCCTTCATTCCGATTCATGTAGAAAATACGTCGGTAACCCCCATTGCTGAATTAGCGAAGACGTTAGATTTCGCGGGAGTTTTTCTGGCAATGTCCAAATGTCGGATCTTGAATGTTGCAGCAGTCAGCGGTTGCATTAAAGCCTACTCGATTAAGTAGAAAACATTGCGCAAGTTTTACCCAATTTAACCATCAAGAACGCAAGTCTTTTCTTTGACTGGCATGCACGTGTCTGAAAATGTGAAATTGATTAATTTTAATTGTGTTTTGCAATAAGAATTGAAGAAACTTGATTATTGTAGTATCAAAACTTGATGTAGCAATGTATTTCTGCATTTTGACAGAATCCTATCATTATTTTTTTTACTTTTCAGATAGCGAATGCCATTTGGTGGTTTTACATATCCAAATATTATGAAATGTTAGATACGGTAAGAACAATTTAGATAAGTGCATTACTTTTGAATGCCATGCTAGATGGTAATAGTTATTTTTAAAAGGACTTATTTTATAATTATCATAATCACTGAATGTGTTTGATCAACTTTTTCGTGAAGTATACATTACCCTACTTGCAGTACAGCATGGTAAGGTGTTTTTTTTGCTGAACATATTGTCCCAAAAAGATGATCACTTTTGAGTTTAAAGAGTTTGCTACACCGTGGTCACTTTGTACAGAGATATCGCTGTTTCATGGCAACTGTGGGGGTTTTTTTAGATATTTTTCATCCTGCGTAAGAAAAACAATCAAATTACCTTCCTTCATGTTTATCACCATGCATCCATATTAGGACTCTGGTGGATTGGAATCAAATGGGTTCCTGGTGGTACTGGTGAGTCATATTAATTTTCAGTAACCTTTGAATTTAAAATTCTCTAGTTTTATTTAATTCAAGTTGGTGGTATCGCGGTGGTGTACAAACGCATGTCAAACAGAGTCTAACTCGCATAGCTGGCGCTCTTTTGAGGTTGGAGCTCATAGCTCGGCCGATTTGAAATGTGTGGAAGATAAACGGAGCGAAAAAATAATGTGGAAAATTAGTAGCTTGCGGAAAATAGTAAATTAGGGAGTTAAGGGGTGGGCAGAACATGGGGCGTTCGCGAAATAAAACTCATACTAGATGGATCGGACAGGCTATACGTCCATTTAAACTTTATAATTTATTTATGTTTCTAGCTTATAATTAATTATTCCATTTGATTTAATTTGATTGGGTAAATGATTGGGTGTTGACAAGTTTTTAGGCCACGACTGTTAAGTGAGAGTTCGGTAATTAGGAAGCTTAGTATTTTTAGAAAACGTGGTGCGAGAGAGTGAACTGTAAAAGGGCTATTTGAATTTCTGAATCCGTAGAGATCCACTCTTCAGGTATTGTAAACAGGCTTCTGCATTTCAGACCTCTGAAATCATATAATCCTTGTAATCATTTGTTAATCAGAGCCTAATCATGATCAATTTCAGAATGTATTAAAATAATATATTACGAAAAATCTCTGCTGGATTGTGTGTAGTTTTGCCCGAACGGAAACACTAGAGTGAAACCTATAATCGGACCATGTTCATCGCATTGGTTGTTTGCGGCGAGCCGGTTTTTTTTCGCCTGCTCGCTCTTTTGCCTGCGCCTCAGCTCTCTAATTTTTCTTCCGCTTGCGTGTTACTTATTGTCGTCGTTTCCTATTTTTTTTTCGTTCTCATTCCTTCGTATTTCAGTTCGTTGGCACTTCAATATCCAACTGTTAAAGACTGCCAGCTACACAGGCTGCACTAAATAGACCATGCATGCAATTGCGGATGCAGAGTAAGTCAGAATAAATGCAACAAGAAATTTTAATTTGAAAATATCTTTAAAAATCTTTTGGCTAAGAATTTCCAAATAATACATTTTGAATTTTAAAAATATTCAGCGGTGACTTTCGCCGGATTCGCTACTCATGCATTCATATGTGGTACATCCATGTGGTCTATGCTAAACGGGGCTCGAACGGCCAAAGTCTTGGGAGAAACTGACTAATAACAACCTAATCTTTTTAGCTTTTTATAGTTCCATGGTGAATTCCTTTGTTCATGTTGTTATGTATACTTATTATGGTCTTAGTGTTTTCCCTTCAATTCGAAGTTATCTATGGTGGAAACGATACCTAACACAACTTCAACTGGTAAAATTTTTTATTTATATATGCATAGCTCACAAACAGCATGTTTCCCAGGCCCACAATAAATCTGTATCATGAAATCATCAAATGGAAATGGTGAAATCACAGTATAGGAAACGACAAGTAGGGCCACTCAAGGTAAACAAAAGCGTGATTTTTTCACTCTCGGTCCCAGGCGTCTTGCGCAGCTTCTGTAAAACAATTGTACAGTTTACCGGCTGTTACATTGGCAGCTATTAAACATGGTCACAGTTTTTATCATGCCTTGTAGCCCTACTTCTCGTTCCCTGTATTGTGGTAAAACTGTGTGATATATTGTGTATTTTTATGTACATAGATCCAATTCGTATCCTACGTAGTACAAGCGATCCTTTCTCTTTATGATGATTGTGGTTTTCCTCGTTGGGTCAGCTATGGGATGATGGTTTACATGCTTACCATGATATCTTTATTCGGAAACTTTTACGTCCAAGCATATCGAAGTAGACTGGAAGTGAAGAGCGGTAAACTGAACGGGGCAGCGCAAAATAGAGCTACTCAAAAGAAAATAAATTAATATAACAATTTAGACGGTAAATTGACAATGATCTATCGGTTAATTTGCAGTAGACGCGCGTCACGCGGCTGGGTGCCAGGAACGCATTTATTAATACAGGAGCAATTTTACTCGAAATTTACTCGAAATTAAGCTTCAGGATGTTAGAAAGCCTGTTAGCTCAATCCTAAGTTAACGTAAACTTTATAAGGCGAAGTTTTCAATGGCCTGTTTACAATTTTGGAGATATTTTATTACAAATTTTATTTAAATCAAAAGAAGTCTCGATTTGGAAAGTTAAATACAGACGGTGGCTCAGAGATTCACAAACTAAAACTGCCAGTTATAGCTCAGTTCACTAAAAGGTTTTGGAATCATTAGCTCGGGAAATAAATACAGTAGTTTATTTTTAATATCTCAGACACGATATTTATGTAACTAATTAGAATATCAATAACTTTAATTAAGGATTAAAAAATTGTGTTTGTGCATTATTGAGATTTAGTTGCACTAGTCAACGAACAATGAACGAAAAGCGGTCTCATACTTAATTTCGCGAAAATAAGTTCCCCGAAATTAGGTAAGATCAACATTTACCGTTGTTTCACAGTTGACGTGGCTAAGAGAGCGCAATGCAATATTACGCTGCCTACACAAAAACCGACCTAGTTTTACAATAGGTCCAAACAGCTTGTTCAATAGAATCAATTTTGTCTTTCCAACAATTAACTTGTTAAATTTAAAATATTCATTAGAATTTTGCAAACTGAAAAGCACTCAGTGGGTGATTAGACAGATTTAGATCCACGACGTCGACGTTAAGACGACATCAAATTAACGCGAGAGGTCTGGGTCCAGGACGCCTTCGTGTTGTTGACAAACACAGATTTATATTTTTAAAAAAACGGACGCGAAGACAATATGCATTTTCTTATTGACTAATATCTTCAAAAGAATCAAATCTTTCTCTTTTGGCCATACCTACAGTGATAAATATGGATACAATTCTTTGGCGCAATAATTTTTCAAGTTTTAAATTTACAAATTTTTGTGAAAAATACTGATAGAATACTGTAGACTGTGGCACAAAAACTCTCCATGTTTAAGTTTCTTTATTAAAGTAAGGTGCTGTACAACACAATCACTGTCATTTACAAAATAATAAAATGTTTTATCAATAATTTAACATGCATTGGTATAAAACTGTAGCTCAAGATTTTTTCATGCTGAGATTTGTTTCGCTTCCCTGCTGACAATCAGTTTTGTTTTCCATTCTATAAATAAAAGAAAAAACTAAATAAATAAGATGGGAATAACATTTAAGAAATGCTTCATTATTTACACCTAATTGTATAAAGTAATAAAATTCCAAGTTGAAAAAATGTACTCATGTGAACAAACTGTGAACACTTTAACGCACTTTAAAAGTAATGTTTGAAACTTTAAGCGCTCGATCTAGATCGATCACATTGAAATAGGCTATAAAACGAGAATAAAAAACCTTGCTCAAAACCGACATAAAGCCTAATTTATAGTTAAATTATATTAGGCATAGCTGCCGCAGACTCACCTTTGCAAATCCAGCAACAACATTTTGTACAACTTGCAGTTTAATTTTTGCATAAACGTAGAAAGAAATAAAAAAATTACAAAACAAAAGTTTGTTGAGGTTATTTGTACGATTTTCATTGTGTGCGTACCTTTTTCACCGAAAAAATACACTATTAAGTTCTAGACAGGACGTGAAAAGTTGCTTTTGACGTCCAGCAAATCGCTGAGACAACGTCACCAGTAAACAAACGCCATATTTTCGCGCCATCTTACGTCAGCCATGTCGTCTGTGCGTCGACGCCCTCGATTTAAATCTGTCTATCATTGCTAAAGAATGAGAGCGCAGAAAAATTCATACTAGGAAAAATGTGTTTAGGAATGAGTGCACGTGCAAGTTCTTTGTTTTTATTTTGAATACAAACTCCTAATACTGATTACTGCACAACAAACAGTGCTTATTAAAAATCTCTTTTATAATTGTTCCTTGCTGTAGTTGTGGCGATTGGTGGTTGGTTTTCTTTACATATTGGTCAGCATTAGAAATTCTTATGACTTGCACCTCATCATTAGATAGAAGATTACCTAATTCCGTTTCTTGCTGTGCTCCAATTCGGCCATTCAACGAGTAGAAACTATTTGTTTTTGCCAGATTGATAGTGTTTGTTCTTTCAGGCTTGCTTCGCCATTCATTCCAAACCTAAACAAAACCCAAATTTAAAACTCAGTATTGACGCAAAAAGAAAGTGAAACAAATTCAAAAGAAAAACGCGTTGCTAAGTAATAGTGAGTCTAAGTTCGCGACGCGGCAACCACAACCACGGCTTGGATTCTAAATGAAATTAATCGTGACAAACAAAAAAAATAATAATTTGAAGTTTTATAGTGGTTTCCTCAACGCGGTCAAACGCCTGGCTAGCACTCCGGATCCCACGTCTTCGGGACCACGTGAAAGCTTGGTGCGCTGTCAGAGCTATAGAAAAACTTAGTCTTAAATCAAACGTCGCGTAATTTTTATGTTCGGTTGTTTCTTTAACAGTTACGCGCCAGGAACTTCCTGCGAGACAATTAAAGTTCAACATGCGCGCGCGTTGTTTGGATTTTTCACGCATTTTTGCAGTAAAAATAAAAGTGTAGGCCTTTACCTAAAGCTAGCACAAAACTTTCTCGAAACCCTGCTTATTTTTTATTGCAAGAGTTGAAAAAATCGATTTAAGATCTGTAAATTTTCAGAATGGTGTCAAAAGCTTCTATTTGGCAGCGGCTTTGGTGTTTTTACAGCAATAGTATATCATATCCCGATCATATCGTATACTGCGCCCGCGTGCAATATATATATGAGTCGTTAAGGCGAATTTTGCGCATTACGCGCCCCATTTTTACAACTACTTTTGCGTTGTACTTATTTGTTTCAGCAGTGACCCATCATCAAATTTTGACGACATATTTTAATTTATTATATATTTTATATTTCAATTCTTAAAAAATTCTTTCTAGTGGAAATCTTCCAAAAAAAATTAGCTTTTGAAAAAATCGTGCCAGACCATATTTTTTTAAAACATTTCCAAGAGATGCATAACATCGCGTACTCTACTGCTATATATATGAGATAAAACATTTTGGTCACCGACTTCGTGTTTCAGCTAGGTATAGACAATTCAGGGGGTAAATCATCAGGTTTTATGCGTTGGCCTTGTTGCCATAGCAACTCTGGTATAGTCTAGTGAACTGTATATTATTTGGAATGCTAACTCCATAAGAAAGCGCCTATAATTGGATGGAGCCAACAGGATCACTAGCATTTTGTCATCTCCCCGTAACGACCACATGCATATTTTAGTCTTGGCAGTATATGTGTTTACACCATAAAAACACTATTTTTTTGGCTAATGGCACAATTTTTGTCAAACTTTGAAAACAAGTGTATTTCACACAGAGGTTCAAACATTTAAGTCCATCTCAAACTTTCAAAAACGCTGAAAAAACGGCAAAATATCGCGCGGACTTTTTGTAATTTTCGTGCTTGCTTCAACTTTATTGACGGCAGAATAATTTTTGTCAAATTTTATTTCATATAATATTATTTTATTTCATATTATTTTATATAATATTATTTTATTTCATTTTATTTCATATTTTATTTCATATAATATCATTTTATTTCATATATATTTTATTCATATAAATTTAACTATCACTCTTTAAGGTGACATGTATTTTACAAAACTAATGCAAGATTTAGGTTCCAAACTTTCTAGATATAAAAATGCTATTTTTAAGAAAAATTTTTAAAAAGGACTTCATGGGTCTTCCTGCAAAGTGAGCACAATGTTGGCTTCATTTTCGCCCCTGACTTAGCGTCCCAGATATATTTACATTTCACTGGTAGAGTCAAAACTGCGTTCTAAGTATTCTTTACATGTTGAATATTGCTGCTGAATATAAGAGAGTGCGCTATCAGCATGAATAAGGCTTTGTTCTACAGATGTTGAGAATGTTATTACGACTGCAAGGAGCCTCCTTTAAGTTAATGTGTAGTCGGTTATCCACTCAAATTCCCGTAGCGAACCTCTTCCCATAAAATCGTCGCGTTCACACGTCGGAGATCGTAAACTTCGTAATAGATCAATGCGAAACCAAGGAATTTACTGAGATCTCAGCGTGTGAGAGCGATTTGAACAGAACGTGTATTCTGAACATGTATTCCTTATGAATTTTGCCCATGAATTACTAAATGTGTTTTGGAAAGCCACGTTATCATTACCGTAGGGTTATTGCTCCTGATTTTTTACAAAAAGAGATTCTTGCAATGACGTGAGCCTTAGCAAAGGTCGACTCACAAAACCTCAAAAACTCTTTGCTATGGAAGTTTAAGTCTAGTACGCTACTATATACCTTTGTAAGCAGAATTTGCTTGTCGTCTGGCTCCTTGGACAATAATGAAAATTTCTCCAATGCCTCACGGATAAACTCGTGCTTTTGTTCAAATTTCAACACCCATGGCACAACATTTTTGTTGAAATCCACGTATAGTTCGTTGCTTTTCAAAAAGTCTGTGGGCTTCAGAACAACCGTGTCTTCTGCTAAATATATGCCACCGTATTTATAAAGCAGCAACAAAGGTAACATTCCTTGTTTCAGTATTTTTGTGGCAGATACTTCGTCTTTATTAAAGAATAACTCCACAGGTGTACTCCGTACTAATTTTGAAACCTCGTACGTCTTAACAGTGACTTGAAAACCAACTTCCGTTAAGACGTCGAAAAGGGATTGATCAAGGGTATTGCTATGAACGAGCAATTTCGATGTGGGGTGATATCGAAGTATTGACTCGACGCAACGCCATTGGTGCCAACTTAGGCCGAAGTTGGTCAGTTTATCACGGTTTGAATAATCATGAATTACGTGGAAAACGTAACCAGGCCCTTGACCAGAGAGGTACTCAGGTGTAATCGGCAACATACCAAATCTTCGTGCACTATCGAGGACAGCTTTGTTTTTTCGCATAATATACCACATGGACGCTACCATTCGCATGCGGATATCTAAATTCGGGTTCCTTGGCGGGTTGTTCCAATTGAAATACTTCAGCTTATCCTTTGCTTCCGTAAGTGTAATTTTATAAAGGTCAATACTGTGAAACAAATCGACGAGACCTTTCACTCTGTCCGAGGAAGACAAATTGTTTCCACCTCCTCCCGGCATGTTCGCTGCATTGAAAAATATCACTGGTGTTCCCATAGCAACACAAGGTAAGGCTGCGTGAATACGTTGTGTAAGCACAACTCTCGCCCGTGAGTACTTCTCTAAAACATTATAGGCGTCCAGGTAGCGTGTCCTAGTGTAGAGTCCAAGACCTCCACCATAGTTAAAATTGTGGTTGAGGAACGTTGCTTTTTTGAGGACCCATTCCGGAAGTAGATCTTGATTCTGTTTTGATAGATCAGCGATGTATATCATTTCATTTCTGTTTTGCGTTGGTTGAAAATTTTTGATAAACAATGTCATGCATCCCGAAAAGAATGACTGCACTCCCAAAGTCTCCAGGGATCTTTGAGTAGTCATATCGCGAGCTCCAATTGGAGCTTTCGTCTTTAAAAAATCTATCGCTTTAGACGAGGAAGAGATGACATCACGAAATCTAGCCTCCGTATGAACAGATACCATAACAGGATCGATATTTTCAGGAGGTGGCCATTTACGACTTCGCTTTCCCCACCAGGCGTTGAAAAACATCAAATGCTTTCCTTTTGTATCCGGAGAAATCATACCGTCGCGATCTAGGAAGAAATCCAGAAATGGTAAAAACTGTAGTCCCGAAATACCCTGAATTTCATCCCCGATATTCGCTAAATTCCTCGCACCAACATTTTGATCAAATGATAACGATCCAAAGTGATACTCGTCTGCGAATTCTATTCCATCCCGTTCGTAAAGATGACGCAAACTCCTGGGATTTTTTATCTTGCACCAAAAGTTTTTACCTCTACAATTGCTTGTATACGCATTCCATATGGTATCTTGAAATATAGGGGGCAAAGTTTTTGTATCATTTATTTTCATGTTTTCAACAAACTCAGTCATCTTTTGCATCACGATTGCACTTTTTCGAGGCAAGTCGACATGTTGTTTTCCGATGGCTTCTAATAATAAGCAGGGATAGCTTTCATATCGATCTTGACCAGGAATTGTGGACAAACTTTTTTTCGAAAATCGAAGGTTCTTTACATTTGAAGGCAGATAAAAGCTTCCACCATTCTTCCAGAGATGTGCAAGGCATACTGCATGACTAAGGTACCACTCATACCGAAGTCCTGTTAGAATTTTGTACAAAACATGACGGTCCCCCCATTCTTTTAACGGTGTTTCCTTAAACAAGCTCGGTACGACAAGAAAAATTGCTGAGATCTTTGGTTTTTCTAAATTTGCTATACCGTCCAAGCAGTCCTTTGTGCCGCAATACACGACGACAGATGCGCTAGTGTTTAAATGTGCCTGCAGAATATGGTTTTTAAAATTGTTTGGCACTGGTTTAGTGAAAACCCAAGTTGTTGTAAGAATCCTTGAGATCTTACGATCAGCGAAGGATGTTGTTTGGTCATAGCCAGAACTAAAGTCGTGATGAGGTGTCCGCCCACGTATTTTTTCGAAATAAGAAAAAGCTGGTAATATGGTAAACAAACTGAAGACCAGGAAAATCCGAGAATATTTTCGGAACATCAGCAAGAGTACGTCCTGGAGGTTGTGAGGGGCGTCGGCTGGATATCTTTGAATGTAGTGGTAGGTGGCTAGCCCACTGAACACAACAATTAATCCCATAACCATGTGCCAAGTAACAATTAAGTTAAAATACTTGATGTTGAGCAGAATGACGAATATTCTTTTTGAGAAGTTTAAAATGGCGTGAGTTAGGGGCGAGACGTTTTGTAAAACTGCAATCGATGCTAAATTGTAGGTACAATGAAATGCGCCAGCTAATATTCCTGTCTGAGTGATGCTAAAAACGTTACGGAAATTAAATTTGAAGACAAGCAAAGGAAGGAGTAGAATTGTGCCTAGAAATGACAAAACAAAGTATTTCTGCGTAGCGCTTTGGCATTGCTGACTCATTTTCTTTAAAGCGATATTTCGAAGTGGGAAAGCGATATTTGATACCACGGCTGCAATTATTCCCCAGATATTGAATGTCATGTCCCACAGCACGAAAAGGAATGTTCCAAATACCATGAGAAAGATTGATAGCAGCACGAAAGAATTGACGTTCCGCTGTGCTAAATTTTGGAAACGGCAGGAGACGAGAAAAATGAACATGAAAGCAGGTTCTGTTGATTTTACTACTTGCGTAGCACTAGAACTGACAAAAGAGTAGGAAACATTCACTGAGAGATGACCAATGAGATTTGCCAGCACAGCAACAAAGATATTTCTGTCGAAGTTCTTCTGAACTGTTATTGATTTCTTCGTCATTAATATCGCCCAACATGCTGATCCTAACGCACCGGAGAAAAATTGCATGATGGTGAGGTCAATCCATTTCATTTGAAGAAAAGATCTCATGCCGTTTGAGCTGGGCATTTCGGTCTTGGAGTAAATTGACGTCAGGCCATTTGTAAACCACCACAGTAAAACGACGCATGCTGTCTGTGCTCCAAACATGATCAATGTTGCCTACAAGTGCCCTGGATCTAAAGAAGTCAAGTTTAGTTTAAATATTGCTGTAAACCTTTACGAACAATGATATGTGATATTCAAGGGCATTTCATTCGTAAAATTCCAACCACCTTGCCGAAAATCTATCAAAATATCTTGAGGCCATGTTACACGATGCAATTTTTTGCAACTTTGAACTTAGTCTAACTCTAGAGCGACATTCGTTGGTGAAGAAATGCTTGATATAGTAAGGCAATCAAGTTTACATCTTTCAAGAGCAGAATTGCATTGCAAGTTGTAAACAAACGTCCATCGCGTAACATGGCCTTTACAAAATCGAAAAAATTCTTAAAACCTGAACTATCCAGGAAATTTCCTTTTTTGAAATTTTAGGGGTTTCCCACTTGGAATCCTCAATAACAATTCTTTGGATTTTAGAAATACAAAGATTTCATACTCTCTTTGAAGTATCCTAACGGTTCCCAACATTTTACAAAGATGAAAGTAGCAGTAGCCAAGTACATTTGTTCAGAAGCTTGCAGCCTACCTTTTCAACAAGTGCATTTGTCGTACCAGAACTTGGGTAGCTATATCGTTCAAGCAATCACAAGTTGTCAGTTTCTGACCGATTGTACGTTGATGTCGGCCAAATACTGTCTGAAATATCTCTTGCTCTTATTTGGACTATTCTACAATGGAAAATATTGTCAAAAACCATTGCTAATGACAGTTCAGGTGAAGTCTGCAGTAGCCTTATTCTCTTTCCATCGCAACAGAGGCGGAAGTATTCTCGCCTGTCTTATTTCACTTAATGCAAAGCATTTTTTGCAGTTGTACTATTGCTTGTTTGTTTACCAAAATGGCGCATTGCATAAAAGTAAGGCTTGGTGATTAGCAAAAGCGATTACGAGAAGGATTTTTAATTAAATTGACTTTTCTACTCCATTCAACAATGCTTGTAGCTCAAAGTCTTTTTGAAGCGGTGGAAAGAGAACTAGCTTTCGGAAGACTGAGTTTAGAAATGCGCAAACTACACCGCATTTAAGCATTCATTAATCACATCTTTATCTTAATCTGCTACCTTGAATTAAATCAATTTTTTTAATATATTGTGTCAAATGTCAGTGACACACGATTATGCATACTTAGTTTATCCCCAAGCTATGTGTTCATGCGTTCCTCTGCTCCCCTGACCAAACGAAAACTGGCAAAAGCGCTATTGAAAATGAAAATAGTTAGACCCTCTGAAAGGTTTTTCTGAAAGCCCTCCAGAAGCTTATTCACTTTCAGCTCTTTTCTACTTCTTCACTTTTGTAAAGACATTCCAAATGTCGTTCGTGCCCAAGGCGGCGATTGCCCGGATTCGCTTTCTGCGACATTCAATTTGACCGTTTTGGGGCTATGTTTACTCTTGAAACGTCTCATTCTCGAAATAGTTTTATGTAACAATTCTGCTATGAGTGTGCTGCTTTAAATTCTCAACTTGTTTTCGAATTATTTATTTCAGTGTTGCAACGAGCGAATATCCGGTATATAGTCAGGCAGATAGAGGTACCAAAATAGGTAAAAACTTACCATATTAAGGGACAATTTCATTGTGCCTTAATCATGTAAATTGAAGGTTACCTGAATGTTGGCTAGTTTAAAATTTCTTGTGGAGTCCTCCCAACACATGTTTATTATAGATTGTTCTGTTAAATTCTATTACAGCGAAAAAACATGAAATTTTAAATTCGAAAACAAAAAGAATCACCAACATCATCGGAAAGCTTACAAAAAGTGCATGTTAATAGATAGTAGAACGGTTATTCATAAAATTGGTTTTCTAGTTAAAAGAAGTCAAAAAACTGTTTTTAAAATTTCTTCTGGATTCCTCCCAACACATGTTTTTTAGATTGTCTATTACAGCGAAAAATCATGATATTTTAAATTCGAAAACAACAAGAATCACTAACATCATCGGAAAGCTTACAAAAAAGTGCATAATAGATAGTAAAACGGTTATTCATAAAATTGGTTTTCTAGGTAAAATAAGTCAAAAAGCTGTTTTTAATGTAGTTCCCAGTCCCTTTTGCAAGATTTTTGCCTAATTTTTGCATTTCAACAAGCAATAACTCGAAAGTGTTTTAAAAGATTAAAAAACTGTTTAAATGTCTTACATGCAGTTTTTTGTAAGCTTTCATATGATGCAAGGGATTTTTTTCGCAATTGAATTGAAAATTTCACATTTTCATGCCTTAATGGAAATTAATACAAGAATTTACGAAAAACGTGTTTGGCAGAAGTCCTCAAGAAATTTGAGCGCTGCCAACATGGGACATTATTATCAGCAGCCTTCAACGAAAAATTCCAAAACAAGATGGAATTGTCCCTCGATAAGGAACAGCGAGCACACCCGACCTCGACGCCCACACCTCGACAGCGAGCACACCCGTGACCGTGAAAAGTGTTTTAAAGAAGTGTAAAATCAAGTCTCACGATTACAGCGTTAATATATATCACGTTTTTCCTTGAAAGCTGCACTCACTGTTTTAAAGGATTTCTTGAGCAGCAGTTGTAGTTGTAATCAGAGACAGTGTGAAGCAAATTAGCATATAATTACTTTTATTTGAAACATGCTATGCGATCACGTGTACTCAAGAAATTTGTTGCTTTGCCATAAAACATCGCCTACAGCACGTTCCTAAACCTTGTGCAACGAACACTATCAACAAAACGTTCAGCAAAAAGGAAAATAACTGTTTTATATGCTACACTTTCACTCTTTTCAAAGGTTCACTCCCTTTGCATTGTACAGACTGCAAGAGGAGATCTCCTAACATGAAATTTTGCTGCATGAATGGTCAAAACTAGCTCTGTCTCAGCAAAACTGTCGTTTTCTAATTTATTCTGCAGTTCAGTCGACGCTCACATGATGGTTTCGTGATTCATCTGCATGCTTAATCATCGTCAAGGAAACGTTGTTCTTATAACTTGCCATTTAATCGTGTATAATAACTGCTTTGGTTTTCAATAAAATCCGAGGCTGATTGTGCGGAGAGATATCACTCCAATTAATCAGGCTGGGATTTTTGCCAGATCTTGCTATAAAAATGTTAAAAAAGTAGACTGTCCGATTGCATGGCAAATATTTCAGCCCGGACTACAATTTCAGTCCAGATTGAGCCAACGGGCTCTAAATGTCTGCCCGGGCTGACCAGAAAATTGAACGTGCATGTGTCGTACCTCATGTGTTCATTTGAAAACCGTTGGAGATGTTTTAGAGACATTTCGTTCACCTAAAGCCTGCGGCTAAAATTGCCTAAAATTGTCCGTGTAATCAAACACATTTTCAGACTGGTTAATCGCAAAAAGCTCAGCCCGGGCTGAAAACTTCCAATGTAATGTAATTAGACCAATAGTGATTAAATACATCGAAGATGAGGAAGCACACAAACCTTCGGAGCCTAAAGTACTATTTAACAACAAAATTCTGTCTCGTCTTCTTGTGTAATCACATGATCGCCGAGGGTTCCCTGGCGTCTAATTTGTTTTTGGGTATTGAAGGTTTTTAACTCCTACGTCAGTCTATGCATGACTGATTGTGCGATTAATACATTATACATTCAGCAAGCCAAAGGTAAAATATACGCCTGGAGCCTGATGCATGAGGCCCGTTTTGCTTAAACCGCAGTATAAGGATGGACAGTACACGCGGAAAAATCATCACGTTGTTGCAATGTTGATAAGACAGGATGCAACAACGTTGTGCTGCACCCTATTGTTCACACATGTTAACAATGTTGTTCAGCCTTGTTACACCCAATTAAATGTGAACAATACTGTTCAATATTGTTGACAACTGTAAACAATAGGTGCAGCGCAACATTGCTGCATGCTCTTTCGTCGCAGGCTCTTAGGGGCCGATTACATGAGGCGAGTCGACCCGGCTAAGCGAGTTGGCCCGCTTTGCCGGGACGAGTTGAAAAGTCGATTACATGCGACATGCTGGCCCGCGCCGGGACAGGTTTAAAATTTGAATGCACGTGTAAACAGACAATCAGCGCATGCGTGAGTCTAATTTCGTGTCCCGCTTTGCCGAGCCAACTCGTCAAAAAGCGATTACATGGGACATGTGGGCAATTTCTGTCTCGCCTAAGCGAGTTGACTCGGCAAGCTACAACCGCGGTCCCGGCACGACGGGACAACTCGCTTCCCATGTAATCGAATTGTTAAAATAGTTGTTAAAACATATAGGAGGCGAGTCACTCGGCAAAGCGGGCCAACTCGCTTAGCCGGGTCAACTCGCCTCATGTAATCGGCCCTTTAGATTCGTCTGTTTTACTTGTTGGAGAGAAATCAAATTCGCCAAAATCAAAATTGTTAAAGCGCAAGTACAAAAAGAAACCAGTTGAAAAAGCAAATAATCAGCCATCCCTAAATCACAATTCCAATTCTAATGGCCCAAATAGGCAGTTGAATCAACCGTGTAGTGTGGGTTAGGCTAAAACGCGGATACGGACGGACGGATGAAAAATACGGACGGACGGATGAACTGTTTTCGCACAAAACATGTTTTTTCAGTCCCATCCGCGTTTTACCCTCTCGGGTAAAACGCGGATATGCTATAAAAAGTGATTTTCTCGCTTTTTAAGCCTCATCCGCGTTTTAACCTTTCGGGTAAAATGTGGATATAGCTATCATAAAAAGTGATTCTCTCGTCTTTTTACTCGTGTTAATGAAAAAAAGCATTACAATTAATTCAACAACAATTGCAATTATTGTATTGGTAGCTCAGATGATGCAAAGCTGGAATACGCATACCAAATCGTCGTAGAAACAAAATGTGTGGCACTTTGAGTTGCGGCGTTATCCAACTTGCCACTTTAA
>JAOBYK011209749.1:8945-22091 GCA_025434845.1 Phenganax subtilis | reverse complement strand
TTACGCTCTGATGCTCACAAAACAAAGAGATACGCTACGTTTCGCTACGGTACGGGCGAAGTGGAAAACAGGCTTAAGCGTAACCGCAACAAAATGTTTGCGGATACAAACGAATCCGGATACGTGTGGACGGGGCCTTAGAATGATTCCTGTAACCTAAAAAGTGGCATTCAAAGGTCAATGTTTTTGTAACTAATAGTTGTATTAGTCGTATATTCAGATTATTGGCTTCGTGGAAAGACGTCGCAGTTTCACAAACAGATGCTATGTTATTATGTAAGCAGTACATTGCATATATAATTAGGGCACTTAGGCCTAGGTCAAACGTCGCTCTTCTCATGCGCCAAACCTAATGCAAATGACCGAAAGTCTTTGTCTGAGCTCATTTACATTAGGTTCGGCGCATGAGAAGAACGACGTTTGACCAAGGCCTTAGTTCCTGACATGATTGAATGTGGTCACTTGACATTTTAAAACTATTGAGAAGGAAACTCAAAAATTCTGTTTTCAGATTTGAAACAAGACTTACCTTTGTCAGCTTTTCATTATCGATCGAGCTAAACGTCTGAGTTTTTTTACGATACTTAACAGATTTCTTAATCTCCAAATCAGGAACATCAATGAGGAAGGAATGTTTCAACGCTTCGCGAGCATAAGGTCTGTCTTCAAGTTTGTGACTGATTAGCCATGAAACAAACCGTCGACCATCAAGATCATCAAGTTTTTCCAAGTTGACAGGATTTCCATTCAAGATATTCTGCATCGTTTCAAATGAATCGCCAAAAGGATGTTCACCTTTTGTCAATATGAAGTAGGCGATCATTCCCGCAACTTGGATATCAGATTTCATCTTGTAACGACCTGCAATTTTCTGCTTTTTCGCTTCTATTACTTCTGCAGCCATCCAGCCAATTGTACCATCAGCATCTGTGTAGTGTGTGGTTTCATCTTCATTCAAAATACGACTTATTCCAAAGTCTGATAATCTAATGCGACCGTCAAGATCAACCAAGCTATTTGATGGACCCAGATTTCTGTGCAAAATGCCCGACTCATGAAGAAATACAAGTCCACTTAAGATTTGCTTGATCATATTTGGACCATATTCTCGTAAATATTCAATACATTGAGAATGAACAAATTCTCTCAACGTTTCTTCACAGAGATCAAGAATCAGATACGTGAAGGTGTCGTCGCGGAAGAAATGTCGATAGTTGACAATAAATGGAGATTTCTTTGCATTAATGAGACTCAGGATTCTTCTCTCATTCTCAGCGATATCCTCAGTTATCACTCTTTTAACTGCGACTTCACTTCTATCTTCCAGGATGCCAACATAGACACTTGTTCCATTAGAGCCAGAACCTAGTTTCGTATCTTTCACACCAGGAGAAAAGTATTGCAATGGTGGCTTAACCTGGAAAACACAATGACAAGTTGCTGTGAATTTGTTTAATGAAGTTACGATCAACATCGGCTCTGAACTGAATGGAGCAACATTTGTTCCGATAAAATTTGAATGCAACATTTATGCTTTATGAACGCATCCCCATATGAGCTATCTCTTTTAATCAAGAATTAGGAGTCCAAAAGAATAGAAAGGTAGCGTTTTGTCGACATTACCAGAATCCTTTGCGTCAATTTTCTGAACTAGACAAAAATACCAACTGATATTGCTTCAAAGACAAGAACGTTGTCCTCCAAAAAGTTAATCATCAGTATTTGTATGCCATAAAACTGTCACTCTGAACAATTCAGGACGGCAGAGAATTCTGGGCTCATCGACAAGTTTCCACTTTTTTCCGGAAGACTGAACAACATTTCTACTTATCGTACAGCCTTGAGTCATAAGCGATTTGTCTCCACTGAAAACACAGATTAAACCGAAAATCATGTTGTTTTAGCACCACATCAAGATTAATGCAATCTCAGAGTTCGATCAAATGGTTCTACAACTGGATTCATTGCACACTCCACTGCACATGCATAGTAGGTATAAATTCACAATAATGAGATTCGTGTGGACTAATTTGTTTCAGCAAAAACTGGTACTCAAAGGTCGATTTTTTCGCTAAATATTTCATTTAGTTGTTTTTTATATTATGGGCAAAGTACAAGGTCAACCCAGGGTAACAAATCGGTACCAGAAGAACGTATGTTAATTTAAAATTAGGGCACTGAGATCCTTACATGACTGCACGTGGCCACTTGTAATTTCCAAAATAGAATTCATTTTACCTTTTCAAAATTTTTAACTTAACTACCGCTCATAGAGTAAAAAACACTGGCAAGGTATCGCCGCTATTGCTGAAATTGTTTTTACTCCAACTATGAGCGGTAGCTAACTTTTAAAATTTAGGCGTTAACTCCTGACTAAGCATTTAGCAACAATACCATTTACTCTTACAGCTGATTTCAGCTCAGTTTTCATAGAAGTATTCAGAAGTTCGTTTCCAAGTTCAAATGTTCATAATGATTCAGAAACAGGTTTGCATTCTGAGCATTTGATTGGCTAGCATTTGTAAGCAACCATTCAGGGGCTTTGTTTACAAACGTGTTTCTGAATTCATTATAAATATAAACATTTGACCTAGGGAACCAACTAGCAAAGTTCGCAACGAAGTTCCGGATACTTCGGTGAAAAGTTAGCTGATATCGACTGTAACACGCTAATAGAATAAGTGAAACTAATATGTGAGCGCTGTGACACTGTTTCTAAATCGGCAGCGGCTGTCATCACGCGTTTCACTGCTTTTACCGTGTGCTTAGTGGAATATATGAACTGCCAGAGAATCAACGTGTGTCAAGCTAAAAATAGTTGGGTAGAAGTGGCACCGTTGCTTGCTGATATTTTGGTAGCAGCAGCAGACGTTTTGTTGACTTTAGGAGCGTTTATTTGCTATCAGAGCGGTTAATTTTACTCGATATTGTGCCAGATGCATGTCTATTCAAATACAGGATGAAGAGGGCGAGTTCGGGAAGCTATAATATTATATTGTTCCTTTACATTCGCTCGAAACGACTGGCTCATTATTATACATATCAAGAAAACTACAAACGACAATTGCTGGTAAACAGCCATGTTTGTTCTAAAAAAGTACACACCGAATATTGCCGTATAAAATGCGCATCCAAATCACACACACACATGCAGATGGGTAGTCGTGCTATCAGATTCTCAACACCTGTCACGTGACAGAATACTGATCTCTAAGTGGTTGTCTTCAAACGCGACATCCAAATTTTCAGTAACAATGTGGTAAGCCGCTGAGTCAGCGGCTTACCACAAAAACCCACAGAGAGAAAGCCTTTATTCCTCGCTGTGAACTTGTTTATTTCCACCTGGATGTGCTGCAGCTAATCGGTATCACTTCAACAATACATAGTGTCGCGTGCGAAATGAACCGAAAGAGTCATCACCTTTCTATACCGGGAACGCCCCAAACTTGAAGAAAGTGCGCATGATCAACGGCAATGCAACTTTTTTGCATATACGACATGCAACGTTTTACGCACGCACACTTGTCGGAGATTAACGTCAGTTTCTATTGTAGCGCATAATTTAGTTAATATTAACGGACAGGAAACGCCAATCATGTCAGGTTGGGCGAATAGCGTGTCCACCACTGACCTTTAAGTAACCTGGACTGAGTGCTTGGGGTCAAAATGTGTCCGCATCATGCTCACGCCATATAGGTCTTGCCGGCGATGGAAATTACCGCAGACCGACACTTGTTTTTGTTTGTGGGCAAATAAAGTTTCTGCAAAAAGATTTCAGAGTGTCTTTCTGTGACTATTTCTTTAGATTATTTGCTTAGCAGCGATTTTTATGTCTTGTGAAAAGATAAGTATGTGTTTTTCAGCACTAAATGTACTTGCATTGTGTTCAAGAAGAAGCAGATGCAGTAATACCACGCGCCTTAAAGAGTAAGAGAAGTATCTACGATATATAATTTGTTTTTTTGTCTATAAAAATGCTTGCTCCTCGTCCGTAAGTTCGTATATCTTTGCCTTAAACAAGCCTTCATACTTCATATTAAAAATAAGTCATCATGTGTGCAAACATAATTCTTTTAAAGGTCTTTTTCACAGCTTACATTTTCGCAATTTTTTCACTCAATTTCAATGCTACTGACGTGAGCAATTTTATTGCCTTTCTCCGCCTTGAAGTCCAAAACAGCAACTATTCTGTTCAAATCACCACGCAGTCACCATAAAGATATTTAAACTGTAGCACACATGATTTAAAAAGCCCTAAAATGAAACTTTTTTCCACAAAAGATTTTCCGAAAACAATAATCTGAAAAGAAGCAAATTTCTGAGCCTTTTGTAACTCCTGGTCAGCAAATATCGATCTGCATGAACTCCAGGACCTATATTGCGTCAGCGCGGTGCGGACACTTTCCGCCACTAAAAACATATTGGAGCACTCACTTCAGGTTACCTAAAGGTCAGTGATGAGGACACGTCCTTGTTTACTTATTCAGTTTTTGTAGATTCAGTAGATTCAGATTCAGTTTATTAAAAATACCTTTGGCACCAAGAGGTGAATTGCGATATTTTACAAAGATAGGTTAAACTATATACAGATATATAACAAGATCAAAAATTTAGTCTAAAATACAGACGCACAAACAAAGGAAACTAGGAGTAAAATCAACTAAAGAATAAGTATATAAAGACTAGATAGCCAACATTAAAAAAAAACATGCAGTTATGTTAATTTACACTGTAATCATTATAACACATTCTAGGAATAAAACTCCGTTTAAATCGCTCAGTTCTGCATCTTGGCACAGTGAGTGTTTGGTTATTGCGAAGTTCATAATTATGTGCATTTGCTCTTGTTTCTGGCACTAGATTGTACAGCCGTGATGTAGGCTGGCATATTCTTTTAAAGGTCTTTTTACATAACAAGGAACGGCGTTTGCTCCGTATAGGACAACCGGATAACACCAATGCTTTGTCGTAGGAAGTTTTCGGATATAGGATTCGGAAATCTCGTTTCTGGACCTTTTCAATCTCATCTGACAGGAACGCTGGGATGGAAGTGTGCCACACCGGAGCACAATACTCGAGTACAGAGCGCACTAACGATTTAGACCCCGTTTACACGGTGCCGTTTTCACAAGCGTTTTGTATTGTTCTTGATTCCCAAGAGAGTTCTAAACAATAGAAAACGCTGATGAAAACGGCATCGTGTAAACGTAGTCTTATACACAGTTAGAAGTTCAGTAACATTTACGCCATTACGTTTGAGGACAAGTAAAATGTGCAATCGCTTTGAGGCTTTGGATGTGATGTGATCGATAAAAATGTTCCATTTCAAATTAGATTGCAAAGTGAGACCGAGGACCTTATGGTACTCAACACGATCAAGTGGCTGATTATCAATACTGTGAGCTGGTGGAAGTTCGCGTGTATGTGAGAAAGGTATAAATATCTCTTTGCATTTAGTGGGATTTAGAAGCATGTCATTAGAAGATGCCCACGAGTTTATTTCATCAAGAATTAACTGACTACTTTTAGTGCTGTCATTTTCTTGAACTACTTCGGAGAATGTGACATCATCTACGTACTTCCAGTCAGAGATCTTTGGCGAAGATAGTGTGAGGTCGTTTATCATTATTATAAACAGGATTGGGCCCAGTTTAGTTCCTTGTGGTACCCCTGCCGTAACGGGAAGCCATTGTGACACGATTGACCCAATCTTCACAGCCTGCTGTCGACAAGTTAGAAAACTAATTATCCATGGAATTATACTTCGCCTTACTCTCATGTTAATAAGCTTTTCAATTATGATATTGTGATTTATCCGGTCGAATGCTTTGCTGAAATCGAGGACACACGCTCTCAGGTAGTTTCTAGGGTTTTCTAGCTCAGTAAGCCAGTTATGGATAAGGTCCAATAGACAATAAGTTGTACAGCTGCCTCTGAGGCTGCCGAACTGTCGAGGATCAATATCATCACTGATATCCTCAATCATCCAGGACACGACAAAATCCTCGAGAATTTTCGATAGGATTGGGGTTAAGGATATAGGTCTAATATCACTTTCACTTAGAGGTTGCGGTACTTTTGGAACAGGGGTTGCATATGAATCTTTCCACATTGCTGGGACAGTTCCTGACGACAAAGATTTATTGAATATAAGTGTGAGAGGTTCGGCAAACTCAAAAGCAAATTCCTTAATTATACGGGCTGGAATATGATCTGGACCACATACTTTGCTGATGTTTAGGGTAGATAATTTTTTACAAACTTGATATTTGAGAACAGTAGGTGGGGCACTTGGTGAAGGGAGATATGCAGGAAGTGAGGAAACATCTAACGATGGAATATCGGCGTTCACCGAGGTAAAGAATGTATTTAATGTTGAGACCAATTCACTATCGGACAACTCTTTCCCATCTCGGGTTAGCTGGATGTTCGATGGCTTTTTAGCACGTCCTGACAGTTTATTAACAATGACCCACCATTCTTTACAATTATTTTTTGGTAAAGTCCTGGTTTTCTCAGCGTAAAAGTTTTCCTTTCTTTTACTGATCTCTGCTTTAAGTTTATTCTGTAAAGTCTTCCACAGCTGTACATTTCCAGGCGAAAAAGCTTTTTGACGCTTTTTTACAAGTTCTTTGATATATGGCGTTACCCATGGTTTGTCAGATTCATGAAGATTTACCTGTTTGAGTGGAAAGTACGACTCAATTGCATTCGTTTCTTGCGACGTAAAACTTTCTGCTAGAATGTCAGCAGTGGGACTGAGACCAACATTCTTGAACCATTCGTGTGAGCTGGCCAATCGACCAAAGGCATTAAGTGCTGCTCGTGACGTGTGGAGATTTTAGCATTTCTGTTATTTCTACCATTATTTATTCCAACACGGGCAGAACACGGTGACCATACCACTATACTGTGGTCGGACGAGCCAAGCGGTGCGAGGATTTCTGGGTCATTATAAAACTTATGAAAATCAGTTAAAATTAAGTCAAGAATCAATTCGTTTCGAGTAGGTTTGGATACGACCTGTTTACGGTTTTGTCTTGTGGTTAGAACCAATACATTAGATTTATTGAAATCTCCCAAAACTAGTATACCGCGATGAGAATAATTGTTCCGAATAGTGTCAATAGAGTATGATAAGTATTCATTTAGTTCATTCTGGTAGTTCACACCTCGGCCCGGTGGATTGTAAACAACGCAGACAGCGATACTAGATAGAGGTCTAGGGAGTCGGTTTGGGCCACTGATCTATACTACTACTGGATAGCGCAACTTTGGTCTCAGGTGAAGCCAAAATAAAATCACGGCGGCCATATTGGATGGTCCCACTTCTGCGTGTTTTAGTATAACTTTGTATTACAGAGCAGTATATTTTTGCGGAGTATGTGTTACTGTTTGCCCTGAATTTGCTTTCAATAAATCTTATGATAACAGAAATATTTTTAAGCGCCAAGACAAGGTTGGTTTAGTTTTGCAACATAAGAAAGTAGTGCGACAAAGGAGTGAACAGTGTCAAATTCAAAATGGACTATGGATGAAGTTTCTAATTTAACGCCAAATAATTTTAAAGGGTGTATTACAAAGCATAGGGAAAAGATTACACAACCATTTTTATTCGTGAAACACACAAATATTTTTGAAATTGATCATTTAAGAATTAAACGTATTCCTGTATTAAAAAAGTAAACTTGTGTGGCATTAGATATAGTGAAATAAGAGCTTGTTTGGTTGCATTTCTATTTAAACTGAATTAAGATCCACTGAACCACATGCCAAGTTATTTATCAAGCATTAAAAAATACACAAGAGTCAGTATTTTTGGACTATAAATTTTTAGCATCATGACATTTGTTACAAGTCATCTAGCTACTCTGTTTCTCCAGCACCATCTAATACTTAAACTAGTAAGTTGTGTCAAAAGTTACAAGTAGTTTGGTAATAAATCTATGTTCAATTATCACTGAAGATTTGTGATGCTGGAAAAGTATATTTCAGTTGGCTCTAAGTTATAGCTCTTGGCCTGGAGTTACTAAATTGATCTATATTCTTACAGTTACCATCATTGTTAACTCCAGGTCTGCAAGTACTGTAACATGTTTGTTGTTACCGCTGATGTATATACTATTGTCATGTACTGCTGCACTAGTTGCAGACCAGCATAAGGCTAGGACAGTACATGCCATTGACATATACAGTATATTAGTAAAGAAAAAGTTGAAACTTTTTCCAGCGTTACTCATCAACATGAAAATCTTTTCTACATGACAATCAGTGGCACAAGTCATCAGTCTGTAACATTGTTGAGTGTACAGTTCACTCAAAGAATGTTGAGCAACATAAACTACAACAGTCCACTTTAATAATTAGTGTAAACAGCAAGGTACAGGCAACCAAAGAGACGAACTGAGTACAAGAAAAAGTGTACTCAAGCACACCTTGAGTGCACAAGAAAAACTTTTGGATGCTTCAGTGTCCACATATTTGGTCCTTTAAAGAAGTTTATACGCTAGCAAGTCTTGGGTTTGTTATGGTGTGTTGAATTTACAGACCTTATTGCGATACTGTAGGTATAATAAGCTATTTACAGCACTTTCAGTGCTTTCTGAATGACTAAGAAGAATATCTTCTTAGAAGAATATCTTAAGAAGAATATCTTCTTAGTCATTCAGAAAGCACTGAAAGTGCTGTAAATAGCTTATTATACCAACAGTATCGCAATAAGGTCTGTAAATTCAACACACCATAACAAACCCAAGATTTGCTAGCATATAAACTTCTTTAAAGAACCAAATATGTGGACACTGAAGCATCCAAAAGTTTTTCTTGTGCATTCAAGGTCGATTTTTGGTGATAAAATTCTTTGCTTTGCTAAATATTACAATACTATGGCATAGTGTTGACATTTTGCGGTCAAGTGGTTGACACAGCCACTCTTCGGCGCTCAAAAATTTAGATTTCCTCCACGCATTTCGTAATGAAACTCCTCAAAGATTGATTCAAAACTTTCCATCGGTTCTGCCATCCCATCTAATAACAAAACGCGCCTAATTTTTAACGACGAAAAACAAAAAAGTGAGGAAAATCATATCATCTTAATACAAATATATAGTAAAGTGGGACCATCCAATATGGCCGCCACCGAGCGAACACAGTCTATTTCCGGCTTCACTTTTTTAGTAGACGCCAGTATTAAGATGCGCTATCCAGTTGTTATGTATATCAGTGGTTTGGGCGCAACCATATCCACATAAATTCGTGTTGAGGGTTTTCGAGATCGGAAAGACGTTTACTATAAATGAAATTAGAGACATACAGGCATTCTCCACCCCCGCAGCCATACATCCGATCACGATGGTGCATACAATATTTGTCAAGGGACACGAGTTCGTCATCAATGTCTTTATGAAACCAGGTCTCTGTGATTGCAGCAATGTCAGTCTTGTTAACATCCAAACATGCGGAGAGTTCATCAATTTTTGAAACAAGAGACCGAGCGTTTATTAAGGAAAAACTAGGCAGGCAAGAAGCTGGGTTATTATGTCTATTAGAGTTTTGCAAGGATATAGGAATACAGTTTCCAGAAACTTTGCGAACGGTCTTCTCTTTAGGACCACGACCGCTAATCCTGACCGGTATTTTGTTCATTAGCGCTGGACTGCCCGTGGCGTTGTTACATCGCGCACAAATCTGAGGTAGTTGGACCGAAAAGGAGGGCGTTTCCTCCACGGGACAGTCGGAAAATTTTCTTCACTCGCATAAATGCAAGGTGGCGTTGGTCTGGCCTCATACCTAATTTTATTTGCTTTAGTTTGCTCTTTCTTGTGTTGAGGGATCTTTATTCTCCTATGCCTCTGCATGCCATCGCAGGAGCTGGAACCTGTGTTACCACGAGCGGTCAGTTTGTGTTTTTGTATGTAGTCATTCATTTGATCATCAAACACAGGCTGCATAATTTTCATCTCCGTGTGTTTGGGTACACGTTGAGAATTAATAGATGGATATAAAACGTCTTCTGAACTTGTGCAATCCTGAACTTGGCCTGACATTTTGTGCTTCTGTACATATTCCTTTAGTTGAGCTTCGAAACAAGGTTGCGTCTTTTGTTTTCCGGTAACTGTAAAGGTGCATGGCTCGGATAAATTACTCTTTTGTTCAGTCGGTTGGTTGGTTTCCGTTGTTTGGGTCGTTAAAGCTCCATTAGTCCAAAAATTAGCATATGATGTCGCCTCTTTGTATTTCCGTTTACAAAGTTCAAGTGCTAAGATCTGAAATGTGTTGGAATAAACCTCAATTTCTTTACTTAAGGCATCGTTTTTGTCCTTAAAGCGCATTACTGCTTCATCTTTCTTATCATCAAAAGCCAACTTAGCCTTGGTCAAATCTCTCACCACACTACTGAGTGTATCAATTTCGCTCGACATCTTGTTTACTTTAGGCTTTAACCAGTTCTAACGCCCTGGAATTACTGGCAATTGCTTTTTCTTGCCTTGATTCGGCGATTGTCATGTCCAATTTTGCACCTTCTAGGTCAGATGACAGTTCGTTGCAATTACAACCACAGCTAGAAATGTTTCCTGCTGTGTTCGGTAAATCGTCGTCAAAGGCATACCCAAAATCCGTATCTTGGCTAGACAATGCAGACAACAGCTTTCGTTGTATAGATCCGGCACTAGAGCCTTCGATTTTAAAACTTTTCGTTTGCTCAACCAGGTAATGGTTGGAATACCACCACAGCAAAATACCTTTTTCTCATTTCCTGAAGACTTCCATTCGCCATTGAGTTCTAAATATTCGGCAACTAAGCATTTTATCGACTGCAAATCGCCCGCCCAAGCTAACTTAAAGTTCCTTTGAATAGCTAAAACATCATATTTGGTGTTAGGTGCAACAGCAGTCATTTGTAGAAGGAGAAGGTGAAACAGGTTGAATATATTCAGAGCTTAGTACATTGTGTGCGTCAGCCATGTTGTCTACCGTTGTCTACTTTTCTTGAGGTCGGCAGCGTACTAAGAACGCCAAGGGCAGTGAGGAGAGGTTTTTTGCTTAGATATTTTTTGTTATAACAAAGTTGTCTTAAGGCCTGTTCAAACGAATGCAACATGTTGGCCCAACATCATCCAACATTGTTGGATGCAACATGTTGGACTCGTTTGAACACTATGTTGGATGATGTTGGATAATGTTGGAAGATGTTGCCTTTTATTAAACTTGCTTAAAATTTTCGTCCAACGTCGTGCAACATTTGACGTGTACGCGTGACGTCTACACCATTTCCATGGATTTTGTGCCGAAAGTTAAGATGCCGGAAAATGAAATGACAGATGAATAATTATCATCAGACCAAACGAAAAGCAGCCGGAAGATGGCCAAAAAGTAAATTAGAACATGTAAGTGTCACAACCGCCAAACATTTTCTCTTTCTCCATTGTTCATACTTCCTTAAATTTGAGTTCATTTTAAAACAAGCGCCATTTTGTTTGTTTACGTTGTGACGTATTTGGACGTTTTACTCGCGTTTTGCACTTTTGTTTACTGTCGTTTGAACAGGTTAAGCCAACATTATCCAATATTCGTCCAACATTGTTGGCCCAACAATGTTGGACGATGTTGGCTTCGTTTGAACAGGCCTTTACAAGCATTACGAGTGATTTTTTCGCAGATTCATACCCAGGAGGCGGGAAAAGTTTGCGAAATACGGACTAATTTTTGCCTACCTTGGTTTTGGCTTTCTAGGGCCAAAACCCTACGGCGCAAATACAGTAAAAACAGAAATAGCTGCACACTTTCGTTTCTGTAATTGATTGCGTAGTTCATTGTTAGATAAGAAAGAAGACTTACCTTTTTCAGCTTTTCATCACCGACTGATCTCAAGATTTGAATTTTTTCTCGATGCTTAACAGATTTCTTCAACTCCGGGTCAACATCACTAATAATGGACGAATGTTTCAGCGCTTCGTAAGCGTAAGGTGTGTCGTCAAGACTGGGACTGATTACCTGAAAACACAGTGTTTGAATATGAAATCATGTCGCCTTAGAACTTAATCAAAATCATGGAGTCTCATCACTCGTTGAAAATGAATTTAGTTCGACGACCGCATTCATTGCACACTGCACGTTGGTAAATATATAATAATAATTATGATTTTGTGACTGATATAAGCATAAAATCCTGTTGCCTCAGCACCACATCAAGATTAATGCAGTTTCAATGCTCGATGAAAAGAAATTTAGTTCTACAACTGCATTGATTGCACACTCCACTGCACATGCGTAGTCGGTATAAATTCACAGTAATGATATTCGTGTGGATTATTTCGTTTCAGCTAAAAACTGGTACTCAAGGGTCAACTTATTCGCTAAATAGTTGATTTAGTTGATTTTTATATTATGGGCTCAGTACAAGGACATCCTAGGCTCACAAACACATATTATAAAAACGTATTTTAACTTAAACTTTTGTGGCATTTAGTTCATCAATGTAGTCACTCATTATTTTAAAATACTGATACACAATTTGAACGATCTTTCCAGTCAAAGTTGAAATAGGACTTACTTACCATTTTCACCTTCTCATCATCCATCGATCTCAAACTCAGAAAGTTTTCCCGATGCCAAACATACTTCCTCAGTTCCGGTTCAAGAAAATTGACAATTTTATCAATTCGACGCTGTATTTTTCCCTCTCTTGACTCCCACCAGAAGCCTGGGTCGGTGGAAGAAATCACTACATCAACATGGTCTGCACCCATCTGTTCATTGCGAATTTCCAATGCTTTTTCAGAATATTCCTTCGCTTCCTTTAATTTTCCTAAGTTTTGATACACAGTGGCTAAATTGTTATAAGAAACAGCAACCTTAGCATGTCTTTTGCAAATTTTCAGTGCCATTTCAAAATGATTCTTGGCTTCCTCCAATTTCCCCAAATCACGATACACAACACCTAAACTGCTGTGCGAAGCAACGACATCAACATGTTCAGATCCTAGACGGTTCTCGCGAATTTTCAGCGCCTTTTCAAGATGCTTTTTGGCTTCTTCCAAATTCCCTAAATTTCGATACACTAAACCTAGATTGCTGTATGAAGTAGCGACATCAACATGTTCAGATCCTAGACGATTCTCGTAAATTTTCAGCGCCTTTTCATGA
>JAOBYK011208638.1:0-22112 GCA_025434845.1 Phenganax subtilis | reverse complement strand
CTGTTTTCAACGGCCATTTTTGACATACTTGCCCGTCATCTAAAATCTCAAAATCACGTGATTGAAAACAACCTATTTGAAGGTTAGCATGCAAATGCCAAAACCTGGTTTCCATATGGTCTTGACTGTTGTGAAGATAGGGTCACCGTCTTTCTAAACAGCCGAAATAGAACAGTGTTTAAAACAAGTTATAGCCAGTAGATAATATCTAACTATGTTTTCTGTAAGTTTTACTGCTAATATGGTGGAATATTTTGGCTGTTGACTGATATCGTGACACTTGTTATATGGCAGTTACGACCTTATGAAAAACAGGCTGAAACCGGGCAGGTGTGGCTGCGCATACCAATTGCCCAACGAATATTTGGTTTAAAAGGCTGAAAATATGCGTAGTTGGTCTACTATAGTCGTTGATGACTTGGATGTTTACTGGTAATAACTTTTTGTTCACAATAATAGTGTTTATGCTTGCCATTTTTGTTCCACTCACATTACAAAGAAAAATTGATGGAATCATCGACGCTCTCCTTCAGCAGGGGCTTCCATTGACACTTACATGAATTCTTACGCCTGCTTTCCACTTCGCGCGCCCTTTGGCATAACGTAGCGTATCTTTCAGTTTGGTGAGCACCAGAGCATAACTAATGACTTTAAATTAAACAAAGAAATGCGCTACGGTACGGTTGAAGTGGAAAGCTGGCTTTAAGCCGGTTTTCCACTTCACCCGTACCGTAGCGTAACGTAGCGTATCTCTTTGTTTCGTGAGCACCAGAGCATAGCTAATGACTTTGAAACAAAGAAATACGCTACGTTACGCTACGTTACAGGCGAAGTGGAAAATCGGCTTTAAAGTAGGACAGGTAAACGGACAAACTGTTGAGACCTGGTGCATGAATCTTTATTAAGGAATAATGTTCGTAGACACTACTATGCGTGCGCGATAAGGTGTAATGACAGGCTGTCTTGCGTTCTTTTTGTCTATCAATATGCCACAGATTACTCGTACATTCGTTGCCAATCACAGTTTAGCTTGCTTAAATAATCACTCAGAATACATCAGAGCCCAGCTTGATTTAGAGGTCCAAATACGACAGTTCAGTTCAATCTAGCGGCTTAGAAAATGCAGCGCAATCAGGACGACCAGATCCAGGTTTGAAATTCATCCAAAATTCTTCTTTCCTATCTCTAGAGAAAATCAAACAATATCGTTCAGATCTGCCTCGTCCCAGGCCTTTTCTGCAATTAGGAGTAGTACTGACGGGAGAAAGCTGGGGAGGCAGCGGTCACTTCAAAATTATGATGTCGCGTTAAGTATTATCCAAACAGTTGCAGAAGGCCTGGGAATAGGCTGCAATCAGATAATACACCTTTTGCTGTTTGTTACGAGAAAATATTCATTCATTTGTATCTTTGGTCAATTAATAGCACGAAAATACGTTCATCTGCACCAAACGACAACCATTTGAACGAAACACACATTCTTTTACGGATTTTGCATATTGATAAACATTCATTTGCACAATGGGGCATTCATATGTAGAAAATAGGCTTTCAACTACTAGAACATTCATTCATTAAAACCGTTGAATAGTCAATTAGAAGAATCGAGAGTCATTAGAGCGAATACATTAGTCATTTGCATTTTTAATCATAGATTGACAATCAATAGCGCGAAGCAACGACCACAACAGGGATATTAACAATCATTAATACGCTTGCACAAGCAATAAAACGGTTTTTACATTCAAATAACAAAAAGCGATTTTCAACTGAACTAATTGTATTTTTACAAGTTTGTTCATGTATTTCTCACTACCTTCAATAATTTCGCCATTCAGACAGCGTGGCAAATATATCTGCTTAAAGCGATATCATTGTGAGCTCTTCGCTGCAGTGATGGTCCCAATTGAGCGCTAGAGAGCCTCTAGCAGTAACTGGGTTCGAAACTCACCCAACGGGAGACCACGTTCTGTAGCCGCAGCTCTGTTGCTCATACGAGCTTGAATAACGGGCCTTGAAATGTCACCCTTGATGGCTGTCTTTAGGGCACTTACCGCTTGCTCCACAATATTAAGGAATGGACTGTAAGGAGGGAGCTTTTTGAGTTCGGTGTTTTCACCAGCTTTGATGGGATTGTTACGTGCGGGTTGCACCGTCACAAATGAAAATAACGTCTTCTTCGGGGTCAAGGTTGATCATTGCCTCTGCAAGAGAGTTGCTAAACCGTTCAGCATTCATTCCACCGATCAATGCAGAGTGGAAAACTAAGCCATTGATTGTAAATACAGCCAAAGCTACTGTCACGTTTCGCCCTCTCTGGCCGCAGAGTTGCCTGTAGGTTCTCTCTCCCAATTGCACTCGTCCATGGCTTCTTGCCGTCCAAATGTTGTACCCACATTCATCCACGAAGATACTGTGACGTAACAGGGCATGGTTCATAAAACAGCGTGCATACTCTCTTTCTTTTTTCCAGAGCATCGGGCCTGTTCCTCTCTGCTGGGAGAGGCCTGGCCAGCTGCACCCGAAAAAAAATTCCCTCGAGGGCTCTTGCGACTGTTCGATTGTGAATCTCGGGTTTCTCAGGAAGGCGTCGCTGTAATTCACGATTTATTTGGCCTAGTGTAAGCAAACAGTTCTCGTGTACAACGCTCTCCAAACACTCCCTCATGTCATCATCTACACGTACGTTGTATCGGCCGCCTCTAGGTAATTCATTAATCCTGGCTTCCCTGATGTATCGTGCCACAATTCCACGTGCCGTTGATCGATTTTCTACAAGTGCGCCCACAGCATGAAGATAGTCGCCTGTTTTGTCCTCAAATGCTCTTATTACGATACGCTGTCGGTGTTCTAGTAATATCCTGGATCTTCTCTGAGCCATACCTTACATAATGTATGTCTTGCAAAAAGTCGCGCAAATTTATGGACTTTCGTGTACGGAAATTTACATAAACGTTTTATTCCATGATCACATGTACCATTATTTTTAAAAGTGGGGCTATAAATACTATTAGTTTAATTGAAAATCGCTTTTTGTTATTTGAATGTGAAAACCGTTTTATTGTTTGTACAAGCGTATTAATGATTGTTAATATCCCTGTAATGGTCGTTGTTTCGCGCTATTGATTGTCAATCTATGACTAAAAATGCAAATGACTATTATATTCACTCTAATGATTCTCGATTCTTCTAATTGACTATTCATCGGGTTTTAATGAATGAATGTTCTCTTAGTTGAAAGTCTATTTTTTACATTTGAATGCACGATTGTGTAAATAAATGTTTATCAATATGCAAAATCCGTAAAAGAACGTGTGTTGCGTTCAAATGAGTGTTGTTTGGTGCAAATGAACGTATTTTCAGGCTATTAATTGACCACAGATACAAATGAATGAATATTGAGCCCGACTACACAAGATGTCCCAAGAAAACCCTTTGAAAACAAATTAGAGTGCAACCTACAGGCACCTTTTAAATCACGGCCGATGCGCACATAACATTATACTGAACTTACTTTCCCGACGGAGTTTTTGAATATCTTCCTGTAAACGGTGTGTGCTTAGCGCTACTTTCCGCCTTACGACCACGTTCTTTCTCAAGCTGAACAAAAAATCGACACAAATATATTGGTAAAATTTTATTTAAATTAACTTTTTATTAGAGGACGGGTACATCAAACCATGAAAATCAAGTTGTTTCAGTGGCGGACACTTCACTAAATATTGCGGGAAGGGGGGGGGGGGCGAAGCCAAATTTTAAAGATATACTGCAGTATGGTTACGGAAAACTGTGGCAAAATTTGTTTTCGTTAATGTATATGCATGCATACTGTGCCATCTGAGTGTAAACATGACAACAGAACTCAAAACCTAATATGGCAATTACATGAAATGGCTGTAATATTTGTTATTTGGTACATTCTCTCGAAATTATTGGGGGGGGGGGCTCAAGCCCCCCCTGAACCCTCCCCAAGTGTCTGCTACTGACTTGTTTATCTTCTATGCATTCATGACATATTAAAGAATTGTTTAACCCAACAACACAAAGGGTTTGTTGGAGTTTCCGAACCATATGTCAGGCACATAAGGGCTAGCCTGCAAATTAAGCAGCTGATTAATTTTTTGTGGAGAAAAATGTGGAGAGATTTGTAGTTTATACTAGCCGGAAAATCGAGCATTTTTGAGGTTTTAAAAGCGTATCTGAACTATGAATTGCTCTCAAGATGGTAAAAATCTCTCACCTCTTCAGATATAGCCCGAATATGATAAGCTTTGAAACCGCAACACCCGCCAATATACCTGACACCAAGGTCGTAAGCTCCTCGTGTCAGTTTGTGTACATCCCATCTTGTCACCTGACGAGACTCAAGAGCTGACATTAAAAAAAAAGTACACTTTCAAATTGTTAAGTGCATTTTGTTCACGTCATAAACACGCCAAGTTCCAGCAATACAAGATTCTCGATCAAGCGGGGAGGAAGTCCTCTGAGTTGGCCAGGTGGAATCATGCGCATTGGCCCTCAAGAAGCTCTGTAGCATATTATTAAAATTTATACAACTTTCAAAGACTTAAACTTTACGTGCGTGTCAAAACGCATTATAACTGGAGAGCAGCTTTTAGGCAGTACAAACGCTCAAAGATACAGAACATAGAATACGTATGTACTAACCATAAGGCCACTCAGATAGATCAGTGTAGCCTCCTTTACCACTGTCTGGGCAGTGATATCCCAATGGTTGAAATGCAAGGTGAGCTTTAAGGCCAGCCTTGTCCAAACCTTCTTTCATCTTTCCTACAGCTTTGAGGGATTCCCATGGATCAAACTTGCAGTTTACTCCAACAATATCGGCACCTATTTAAAGCACACTCGTCTGAGGACCGACATTGATTCAAACTCAAATTAGCAATACGCTCAATTCATCAAAGAACCATAGAATATATGTACTCAAGAATTATCCAAAGAAGCTGATAAAAACAACAAACAATGTATCTTAATCTGCCATGCTGAAAAAACATGGCGCCTCATTGCTTGTACCAAAATCCTTCGAGGTCATAAGTACCGATGATTTGTTTTTCCTTCTGGACAACGTTGCTGTACTCAAAGTAACGCCTTTTGGTATTTTCGTCACGCAAATAATTTGCGCAAAGGTTATAATAAAATGGACATGCTGCCATAATTTGGTCACAGCTTCTAAACCAAGAAATCCAGTGATATAACTATTATTCGAGTTATCCTTAAAAAATGAGAATTAAATGAAAACGCCGAAGCGCCACATCTGAGACAATAAAAAACTTAAAAACGCCGCCGGCCACGATGGTTTAACGAGTGAAACGATCTTCCCATCTTTTCAACACTGTACATGCCTGCAGTGGACTTTTAAAACATGCACAATATATATTTATAGAGTGGCACATGGGAATTTCTGTTTTTCAGCAATCTTACCAGCCTTGACTAATCGAACTCCACATTCGTCAGTGGGGACGCCATTATCATCTGTTGTTGACATGACACACAAGTTTGCCATAATTGGCTTACCAGTCTCTTTCAAAACTTCCACTGCCCACTCTGCTTCTTCACAAGTGTGAAAATACTACAAAATAAACGACAATGTGTAAAAAACCGAATTCAACGTATAGCACAGTCGAATCCTTATTTAACGAAAACCTTTGAAACCTCGTCACGGTGTCTGCTTAAAAATGCGTGCAGTAGGCCTAGTAGTTCATCTCGTCACAAACAATATACATCCTTTTCAATGTTTCCAGAGTTACTCTTCTTACAAATAGGCAGGCAGGCAAACAGACAGACAGACAAGAAGAGAGACACACAGACCAAAGAGGCAAACACACTATGTGATACCAAAAACATAACCTACTTCAGCGATCAGGAAATCAGCGCCATGTCTCATTATTATCCTTGTTTGTTCTCTGATTAAATCTTGTACATCTTTCTTACATCCTCCTCCGCGGTATATCTCCGTAGGAGAAACTCCACCAGCCCAGAGACAACCATACTTCGCTGCTACTTTCTTGACACTGTTGCAAGCTGACTCATTCACAGCATCATATTCCCCGTAAGTTTGATACTGAAAAAACAAACTACTATTAAATTTTATAGTCTGTACATAGCTGAACTACGAGAAAAAGTCATGCATTCAAACATGGCTTCGTTTCACACCAACAGGTAAGCGAGGTCGGGCAAAGTTACAGCTGGACACTCTGGAAACAAGTTGATCCCTCAAAATTTAATCATGTTCCAGGCAAGTAGAGTTAAGTTCGTTTTTCCCAGGTCGTTGCTTCGAAAGTTTTTCTCTGGGTACGCCGACTTTCGAACCTCTCTCATAAAAAAAACTGGTCACACCCCGCACCCTAGCCTAAACACGGCTACGTTGATCATCGTTTTTGGAAACAGACTTTTCCGACAATGCGTCACAGCTACTTGAAAGTGAGGCTGAGTGGCAAAGCTTAATTACCATTTTTCATTGCGTGGCCCCTCAGCCTTACCTCAAGGTACTTGTGAATCAACGGAAACGTCCATTCAATCACTAGCTGCGAGAAGGAATTAGCTCCCGCATCCTTTCCCGATACGGAAATCGCAAGCACAAAGCCAAATATTCGAGAAATAAAGTTTTTTTTTGAATGCAATAAAACTGCAACGTTTATAGCAACTAGGCAAAAGACACCAAAACGTTCTTCTCACTGGTGAAAGTTCACTGGAGAGGTGCGCTTCACCTTTGCCTACGCCCCACAGGTTTTGCGAAACCTATCTGTCTACAGTAAGGTATCGAGCGAAAAATGAGTCCAGGAATGCGATTGGCTTGCTAAATATTTTGCCACGAAAAACTCTTACGCGAACTAATCACGTTGCTAGATTTATTTTCCGTTCGAACAAACTCGAGTAGTGTAAAAGAGGCTGTTCATGTTATCATCAATAAGCAAAAATGGTTGGCCACGAGACACTAGGGCCTAGGTTGCTCAAAGCTGGTCAGATGGTTATAGATCAACCTTGGGTTGACGAAGAGTTTCAAGAAAAATTATTTACTGCTTAAAGTATACAGTTTTTGTGGATATCCACAAAAACTGTATACTTTAGTATTTATTCACCATGCAAACTTTCAAAGAACTTATTTACTGCTTGTTTACAAACTTGATAAATTTTTAATTTTTTCCACAAAGCTTATCTACGTAAAAGGAATCGTTAATTGCAGAGTTTTGAAACAAGTGGACGTAGAGAAATGCAGGAACTAAACAGGAGCTGGTTGTTCAAAGCTGGGTTAGCGTTAACCCTGGGTCAAAATTAAACCGGCTGTTTAGTTTCCGCATTTCTGTGCGTCCATTTGTTTCAAAACTTTGCCAACATAGACGTCTGTCTTTTTACATAGATTACCTTTGTGGGAAAATATTGTCAAGTTGGTAAACAAGCGGTTAAATATTTTGCTTCAAACTTTTCGTTAACCAAAGGTTAACGCTAACCCAGCTTTGAACAACCAGCCCCTTTAAATATTAACCTAGGGTTAACGCTAATCCAGCTTTGAAGAACCGACCCTGGAAGAATACCAAAAAATAGGAGAGAGAATAACACAAGTACCTTCAGTAATCTGTCATTGGCAGAATATGTGAATGCTTGTAAGACATCAGAGCCTGCCCTGGCAAATTCTTTGTGGAGTCCCTCAACTTCCATGGAGAATCAAATGTCAATGCCTTAATGTTACAATCTTTATAATACTAACAGTGATTAATAAAGTATGAGGATTTCAGTACGTGTCATGTCACAGCAAATGTCAGTCTGTTTGAGGGTTTAAACCTTCATAACTTATAAGAGACACCAAATCAAACATATTCACACTTTTTCATTCTTTTTTTCTCCATTGAAGACAACTACACATATTAAACAAATATTCGATGAGGTTTTTGTAATATGCCGACTTATCAAGGTCAATGTAAGTATTATCAGCCGAGTCGTAGGCAAGGCTGATAACACTTTCCGAGACCTTGATAATTCGGCATATCACAAAAACCAAATTCAGTAATTGTTTCATTATACATTGCAAGAAAAAACGATGAGTAATGAACATATCAACAATTGACTTTCATACTGACTCTTGTTTCTTGTTTTGAATTTTCAACAGTTTTCGCATAACAACAATCCACAGTATTGCCAATTGCAGGCCCAATCTACAGATAATTGAATTATCTGCATGCAATGCATGCAGATAATTCAATTATCTGCAGGTTACGAGATTGCTATAATTAATAGTTGGCTATTAGCCAATCAAAACGCGTGTTTTAACTACAATGTATAATAAAAAGAATTAACATCATTTCTTTTTGTTGTCCACTAGTTGCTAGCTGTCTTCACCAGCTAAATTTCAGGCATTATTGCATGAGCTTCACATGACATGATATGTTTAAGCGGGGGTCAACTCTAAATCAAGACACAGTCACCAGAAACCATTCATTCTAATGTGCCTGCAGGTAGCAGATATGTACAATTTTGCATCATTTGCTTACCCCTGTGCAGGATAAACATTATACATTTTGAGGTTGACCCCCACTCACTTTACTATGAAAAACACTTGATAAAACCCACCAATACACTCCCATAAAAAAGCATTTAACAATGCTATACTGTCCGTAAAAGTTCTGCACTTGATATAAATTAGCATTACCTGCATCAGGGTGTTCAACATTCACCTCAGGAGTCCACGGCCCAGCAATAACATAACCTCGTCTTTCTAATTCTGTGACATAACCACCATCCCCAACCAAAACTTCACCAGCATTGAGACGCTCTAATATACCCTAAAATCACCCTTTCAATCATTTCACTTATTAACTAAAAGATGACAACATGCTATAAAACCATATAGCTTTTGTAGTACTGCAAACATGAAATGCTTTGGCAATGCTCCTCAGTGAGCTCTACCTGTTTATTTTGCAATATCTAACATTACCCAGTTTTACAAGTTGGATGCAGTGTATTGTTCATGAGACCTAGTCAGATCGTAAAATGCAAGGGTCTCTGTGGCCTTGAAAGTAAAATTGCCTGGTATTTGCAAGGTAAAATGAATGAAGAGGTGCAACTAATTATACTTGCTCACTTTATCTGCAATTCTAGTATATGCATCTAGCAGACTGCAGGCCCTAGTCATTTCATTGATTTAATACAAATATCAGCCCCTTGATTGCCGTTCATGAGTTTCTTTCCCAACACCTGAAGTGGTGTTCTGGAGTCAAGATGCATAATAGGTTAAAATAAATTACACAAAATTGCAGGGTATCTTCAATGGTCACAATGATACGACCAAATCACTTATTCGAAACACTTGTCAGTGCAGCTAAAATAATTGTGACGACTGCATAGATATATAGAAATACGCGGTATACTATCAATTTATTGGTCACTAGTTTGTGCATACCAAGAATATTTCTACTATTTTTCGACATTGTCATAACCAAATATATTAAATACATTGCCACGCTGCGCGGATATTTGCAACAATTCATTATAAGTGGTGTACGTATACCATACCTTTTTTGTTCCACTGGACATGATTGGAAATTATCTGAGGTTGACTGGTCAATGCAAGTTTTCGTATCTCGTGCAAATCATGCAGGTCAATACGATTGGAACATGATCTAATTTCTACTCTCTGAAATTCTGAATCGGTGATCCGGATCAATGAACAGTCGTTTTGCCCGATTGCAGGTTAATTAATCACCCGTGAGCTAAATGGACCTCCTCACTCCTCAGCTTCATTGTGTTTATCCTTTTGAAATGTGTAAAATTGGTGGGAAGTTGCGGTTTTTTGTACGAATCGTATTCCGATACTAACAATGAAATCCAAATTAGAGTGACAAAGAAACCAAATACCACATACCTCAAACATGATTTGAAATGGCAATTTGCATAAAAAGCAGTGCTCTCACAACCAAATTTTGATATTCCTTAGTGTTAGCGCCGAAATTCCTCAGATTTCCCAAAAATTCCTTAAATGACTTGTATTTCCCTGTAAATCTCCCTTAGAGCCTTTCTATCCCTTCATTCAGACTTTTAAAGTTGGTCAAAACTGACACCAGAAATTCTTCAAAGAGGGAAAGTCTAATCGGACTTCTTCACACAAAAGAAGGCCTCAGAGCGGAGTCAAGCCATGCTCATGAACTTAAAATTAATCCCGAGCTCTTGCGTTTCCTTAGAGCTGTCAAAAGCAATGCGACAGATAACGAAGCTAACCAACTGATAACACAACAACTATCAAGCGAGTAACCAAATAGAACAGTATCACATAAATTGCTGCAATTTTTGCATTAGCACAATATATAGTTTACTTTGAGTCTTTGAAAGTAATTTGTTACATGGTAAAAACACTTTGAAGAAAGCAGATATAATGAACTTGTTACTATTTGTTTACTGTTTCTCTGTGACTGCCGAAAGGTCTTGCTCAAAATCTTAAAAATCCTTGGAAAATTCCTTAAAAGTGGAATTCCTTAAAAAAATCCTTAAAACTTTGCAAAATTCCTATTTCTAAGGAAATATCTTTAAAAGTGAGAGCGATAAAAAGCTGAGTAGTTCTATTACGTAATGATTTTGAAATTAGAGTGAGCTACAAACCCATATAAACAGCTCGTGCTGTATGATTGCAGGCCCATCTTCCATTGTGCTGCTCCACCCATGCGGGCGGGCCGAGCATTTTTTGACATGCACTGTAGAATATTGTCAAACACAACGCATGTTTAAAAACACTCGCCCCACCAGCACAAACAAAGCGACTTCGGTGGAAGATGACAATTAAGGTCTTTCTACACAAAAAGCAACATTGCTAAGGTTACATTACCAAGTATATTACTTGCTATTTATCAGACTTTGAATGCACAATTCTCGACCATAATTGGACTGTACACAATGCACTAAACAACTTACTTTTGCAAGGGCGTGGTCATTCGGAAAAGCTAATTACGTCATTATAACTGAGAAAGTTGGATCCCATCACCTTTAAAGCACTTATATGCCAAGCATGACAATGCTTGCAGATATACGATGTTTACAATGAGCAAGTTTAAGTCGAGACAAGATAAAGGACTTCGATTTCTGATGGCGAAAAATGCACGGCTCCTGCTAAAATGCTATATTTGTCGCTGACTCCTGCAGGTGCTTGATATATGATACCAAAATGCGTGTACGAATACGTATTCCGATTAGCATCCGTATATATTCGCAAGTCATCGCCAAACTGCGGTCCCAATCTGCGATTCACGTCCATCGCGCGAAGACTATTTTGGTCTTTGAGCGGAGCCTTGAAGGGCGGGAGATTTTCCTTATTTCTCAATGAAAACAAAAACGATCCTGGAGCTCTTTTGTATCTTCTACCTATACATGCATATTATACATCGGAAAGAAAAATAGATACTTTAATTTTGAGTTACGTTTGTCCTGTTTAGCCCATTTTACTCGTCTGACTATACTCGTGAACAAGAAGTCGAATTTTCTTCCTCAAAATATTGAAAATAACACGACTTGCACGAAGAAACCTGCACGACATGTTATATCGTCGTATCATGACTGGTGCCGACTTATCGATGTTACAAGCATCCTTTGTGGTGCTAAATCGTTTAAACTGCGAGTTGCAAAACGTTTACAGATGATCAACTTTCTGCTCGACAAGTTTAATATTGAACTATAGAAGATTTGGGGCTAGTTGTTCAAAAACTGGTTAGCTTCATACCGGGTTAACGTAAAGTAGCAAGCAAACTTTTTAAATTAACTACTTGTTTACTAACTTCACAACATTTTCCCACAATGCTCATCTAGGTAAAAAGAAGTATTTATCTTCAAACTCTCGAAAGAAATGGACATACAGAAATTGACCAAATAAATGGCAGGTTAAATTTTAATTCAGGTTAACGCTGACCCAGCTTTCAACAACCAGCCCCAGGAACGCAAGTCAGGGGGGTCTGAAGCCGATTTCAACTAATCATAGCTCAAAATCATAGGAGTTACTGAGTTAGCGTTCCATATTCTCGCAGTATTTTCAACTCTTAAGAAGTGTTGACCCAAGGATTCTGATAGTATCGACAAGCTTGCATCATTTTTATTATGGTGGATTGCAACGATTTGAGTGAGCATACACGTGGCACCTTGCATTTTTTGAGTTACCTCCCGTCGCCTTTCACACTAACCCTGTCTATTGAATTTATATAATTAGTCACTCTCACCAGCCTTGTATCCAGGCGCTTTTGAAGAAAAGGAAAAGAATGCTGTCAGTTAAGTTATAGCGATCAGTGGTGAAATAAGCGAGCGCGCGGGGGTGCTTGGGAAGGACGCGAGGAAGGAAGCTACACAGTTTCATCGCGCCCTCCCAAGCACCCCCGCATACTCGCTTATCTTCGCCACTAATCTTTATAACTTAACTGATAACTGATAGCATTCTTTTCCTTTTCTTCAAAAGCGCCTGGGTACGAGGCTGCAGTCTCACCTTGCCAAGTCTTCGTTGCGTATCCACCAAATATGTATTTACCAACTCTAACGATCGTCAAGGTCGGTGCTTTGTTGTGACAATGGCGATGAAATTTTGACGCTGACCATTCATCCCTGCTGGCCCGCCAACACGTTTTCCACATATCGCCTGGCACCCACGTTTCAAGTAGCCGGCAATAATGGGGCCTACCAGATAGTATGGTTGACTCTGATAAAGGACCTGAGAGCAAAAAAAAAAACTTTATGGCTATCAGTAGTTTGGATTTTAATTTCCTTGTTTGACTTGAAAAAAAAAAATTTTGGCATTTCTTTGGCTTTTAGTTTTTATAAGGTACACAACTTCTGGTTGAGCATGCGTGCACAAGAGGATCATCCAACTTTGCCTCTATCATTGCATGTTACTTTGAACTTTAACCACTGAAAAAGTCAGTGTTGCATCCAATAAGACTATGTAGTAATAATTAATAGAGCCAAGTGTTCATGTGAAAGTAATAATAAAATTTCTGTGTTGCTTGAGTATTTTTGCATAAAATGACAAGAATTTTGGCTTTTTTAGGCCTTGTTTCCTTTTTCTAAAATGCTGTTTGGTTTTGAACAAGTGCAGAAACGTAGCAACCCTCAGTGAAATTACGACGATGATTGTAACAAAGTCGCCCAACAGATCGTATCGCTTAATTTGCTATTCGGTCAAACTCTTGTTCGTAGTTAGCCTCCACTGCAAACGCTTCGCCTGTTGAAGTATGCTATGTATGATTATGATGATTGATTGTAAAAATACCTAAACTGATAAGAGAGAAAGATAGAAGATACGAAAACACTGTAGGTAAATTCTCTAATTTTCTTCACCTACACTGTTGTAAAAGATAAACCTTATTTGGTAGTAATAGTAAGACGTAACCATATGTATCTTGTACAAATTATTATGTAATCACTTGTATATATAGATGTAACTTTGATTTAGTAAAATAGAATGATTTGAGCTGTAGAGGTGTGAAGTTATTTTGTGAGCTGTAAGTAGTCATTGGGACGAAATGTCTGCGTCCCAAAACTTAACATGGACCGCCCAGGCGGAACCTGCATTTTTAAACCTGGGCAGAACTGTTAGATTTCAGACAAGTTTTTACATAAGAGCTACTAACATGTGGAACACTCTTCCTTGCTCACTAAGAGACACTACAGTCATTAGCCTCTTTTTAAAAAACTTCTCTCCAACTACTACAAAGAAATAACAAGTAAAATCTACGATCCTGATGGTCCACGAACTTTTAAATCGGTCTGTGTTAAGTGTCACACAACTCCTTCGTTGTGGAACATTCGTTCAACAGCATGTTGCTAATCGACTAGCTGCCAGTATCTTCCCAGGATGCCTACTGAGTCGCCCGGTTATCAAATTGTGTCTTCAGTTGCTTCTATGTATTGGGAGAATGCTGGTAACTTTTTAGGTTTATAATTATTTGTTCAATAGTTACTTGTTTGTCTATCTGTTTGTCTGTCTTTTTGGTGCATTTCTGGAAATGGGATCCTACGCTAAATTCAGCATGTAGCGTTTTTTTCATAATCTAAGTTAGACGTTGTTTCTCTCGTACTTGGTCAATGTAATGTAACAATACGTTGTGATGTGCACGCCACTAGTAACTGATGGAAACCCGTTATTGGAAGTTATACTTCTGTGTGGTGTATCCAGTCTGATTTGTATACATGGCAAACTTGTAAATAAAAAAATAAATAAAAAACAGATATCAATCTGATGCAGCACGTGTTCAGATATCCACGCTCTTCCCGGGCAAGGAATTGGCGGCACTAGAAGATGGCCTTTTTAAGTGGCTTTCACTTCGCACTTTTGGACAATAGCACTCAGCGCATGGTAATCAATTTGCAGTTATTATGTACAAATTAAAAATGTATAATGGAAACAAACCTGTCATGCGGATCATAACACTTTGTAACGTAGAATTAAGTTGACTGATTTTGTTCTTGATAACATTGGTCACCTGAAAACAACAAAATCAACAAACTGCCGTTCGCCAACAACGACACTGGGTTGACTACACGTAGTGCATGCCAATAATTTTGAGATTTTGAATTTCACAATCATAAGCTGAATGTACGCATAATATTCAAACTATTGAAACGTACAAAATGCTTTCAAGCATTGTGCACGTTTCAAATGTGTTTTAAAAAACGCATTCGTCGGCTGCGTTCAGTGAAATGTAAATACATCTGGAACGCTAAGCCAGGGGGGGAAATTGAAGCCAACATTGTGCTCATTTTGCAGGTAGACCCAGTCCTTTTTAAAATTTTTTTTAAAAAAATAGCATATTTATATCCAGAAAGTTTGGAACTTAAATCTTGCATTAGTTTTGTAAAATGCATGTAAACTTAAAAAGTGACAGTTAAATTTATATTATATGAAATAAAATTTTGACAAAACTTATACTGTTGTCGAAAAAAGTTGAAGCAAACACGAAACTTACAAAAAGTCCGCGCGATTTTCGCCGTTTTTTCTGCGGTTTTGAAAGTTTGAGATACACTTGAATGTTTAAACCTCCAAAATAGTATAGTTCTGTGTTAAATACACTTATTTTCAAAGTTTCATAAAAATTGAGCCATTAGCCAAAGAAAAAATAGTGTTTTTATGGTGTAAACACATATAGCTAATATAAAAATATATGGTCGTTTCCGGGGGGAGATGACAAAATGTTAGTGATCCGGCTGGCTTCATCCGATTATAGGCGCTTTCTTATGGAGTTAGCGTTCCAGATTATATACAGTTCACTGCTTGAATATTACACAAGACTGCTTAAGCCTAATTAAAAAGTTTTGCCATAAAATGTCGATGATAACAACATACCTTGATTTTTTAGTAGCTCCGCGTACAAATGACCAATCAACTGAGATCTTCTGTTCCAAAAGTTCAGCACCATTGAGAGCATCTCTGGCAGCTTGAGCTTCCTTGAACGTTTCATACTCCACAAGCGCATAACCCTACAAAAACATGTTATATGTACTGGAATAACTACCAGGGGCCGGTTGTATAAAACTTTTAACCACGTTTTAACTACGATTTTGTGGTTAAAAAGTAGTTAAATGTTGAATAGGCGACTCTGATTGGTTGACATTCGCACTTAGCTAACTATAGTTAACTTTAACCACGTTTTTATACAATCGGTCCCAGATATAATAGAGACTTTAAGCTTTCTGTTTAAAACCCGTTTTCCACCACGCAGCAGATACTTGTTCGAGCAAAAAATAAATCTAGCAACGTGATTGGTTCCCTTAAGCCAGCTTTCCACTTCAACCGTAGCATAGCATCCTAGCGTAGTTCTTTCTTCTACATTACGCTTCGGTACTGGCGAAGAGAGACATTGCGCGGCGATGTACTTTGCAAGCCAGTCACATTCGTAGATATATCATTTTCGCTCGAACATATTCGCGTAGTGGAGAATAAGCTAACAACAAACGTCAAATGGCAGGCGAAAAAAATTGCAGATATAGAAACAGCTAAGCAAAGATAAACTAATTGTGTTTGCAGAGAAGCTAAAATCACCCTGTTTGACATGAAGTTGATAATCTAAAAAGATAAGGAGCGAAGAAACTCTGCCCAAGAAAAAACAACTCAACCGTCTGCCATAGCTTTTAAACGTGCAGCTCCCTAAGCATTATGACTTGAACGACCATCGCCCCCCAAGGCCGAGATACACCGGACGCGACTCGATTTTTCGACTTTGGTTCTAGTTGAGATTTTCCGGATATTCAAAGACGATATAATATTTTTATTCATTTAGTCTACATGTCTTGTAAAATTTTCTTGCATGGATAGATTTATTCGCTTTCAAAATATGAAAAATAGCGCTGCGTTGCCGAATCGCATCCGGTGTGTCTGGGCCCTTAATTTTTGCGTAATACGACATTTCATTCCATGATACTTATTGTTGTTTGCTCATGAACAAGACAAATTTTGCAGTGAAAAGGCCCGTTTACACAGGCAATTCTGCTACGATTTTTTCTCCTCTTAGTGTATGTGATCGAGTAGGTCGACTGACGAGTGCATTAGCAAACTTGTTGGAACAATATGTTCGCCAGTTCTCCACTATTTCACATCGTTCAACACGAGAAAACTCGCACCGAAATCGCCCGTGTAAACGGCCCTAAAGACTGAATCACATTCGCTAACATTAAAAGTAGTTCTAATGATGTTTACATATTATACTCAAGTTTTAATTAAATGCATACCAACGGACAAACAATAATAATAAACAATAATTACTTAAGCAGACTATGGTCGCCTAACTTTTGCATTTTGGGAGCAAGAGGCTTCGCTGGTGCAGTCGCTGGGACAAGCGCCTTTCACGAATGAGGTTGCGGGTTCGCTCCTCAGCGCGGACTCAATAAAGCCATTGTCCACTACGGCCGTTTTATCTGCGCGGGCAGAGCGCACAGTTTTGAATATGCGCAGTTGTTGATTGTTCGCTATTGATCTCGCGACCACACCGAGAAAGTTGAATTACTTTTAAATTTCCTGCATGGGGGCTGTAGTTCAAAAAGGTGGATAGCGCTATCGAATGGATACTGATTCTTTGTAGAGGTCGTAAAATTTTAGGCTGATCGTTATAACATAAAATTACGACTGATATCGATAGATAAAATCTCTATTATTTATATCGTTGACCAAAATGGAAGTGTCGACATTTTTTGTCCAATTTTATTAACATTGAAAAATTCACTATCCAATGGATAGCGCTATCCATCCTTCGAACGACCGGCCCCTGGCGTGCATGCTAGACCGGCACCCAACAACGGTCGAAGTGGAAAATGGTCTTTATGTGAAGAGCCTGTCAATTACTCTGCCAAAAGTCGTAAGTTTTTTCCGGGTATTCCTGTTTCTTCTTACAGGGAATGTTGACAGGATTGGTTAGGATACTTTATGTACAGTGTAAACTCGGCAATTCAGTTGTTCAAACCAGGAGTGCAGAAAGTGGGGAGCTAGGGAGGGCAGCCCCCCAATATTAATTGTAGGGGAGCCAAAATATCTTTCGGCCCTTCAAAAAATTACTCAACTCAAAATTAATTAAGATTGCCATGCAATTTGCAAGTTCCTGTGAACGTATAAGGGTCTTATTTTATCAGCTTTAGTTATGTTAGATTACGACTTCAATTGCCCGAGCCGTTAATAGTAGTTTATCTAAAATAATATAGCCCTGAACATGACGAAAACGAGGTTTATGGTGGCGCCTCGTGAGGTTCGGTCCCCCAATCGTACCAAGTTTCCTACGCCCCTGGCTCTAACTGCAAATAGTTCAATAAACCAGCCAATAATAATAATGTCATCCGATGATGCTTTGCGATATGCTCTTTTTTACACTGTGTTATACAACGTGTATCAACAGTGCAGAAAATATCTATATTGTCGCTATCATTCCGTATCGCCAATCACAAGGCTACTCTCCACTACTGATTTTAATAATAATGAGAAATGATGAGACTTCTGACTTACGAAAACTGAAACTGTTCAAGGGTTACAAATACCTTCATAAAACCGGTGCGTCGATCAAGGTTAGCGTGAAGATTCTTAATCTCTCCATATTCTGCAAATTGGTCGTAGATGTCATCTTCTTGCGCCTCTTCATGTACATTAGTTACAAACAAAATCCATCCTTCTACAGCTGAAAGAAATTACAGTATACACGTAGTCGAGTTTAACTGCGCCTAATTCAAATTGATCATTAACCAAAAAAATGGAAAAGTCTCATGGTTGTGTTTTTGAACATTTGTGGGCAAGAAAGTGAAACAATTGGGTCACATAGACTATATGACAAGAATTCCACCTATAAGATGCTACTACACGCCGCTGTGCTCTCTGCTAATTTTACTGTGTATAATACCAGACAACGTAACTCTGAACCCACAAGTTCATTAATGCACGAACAAAAAAAGACACATTCAGTAAATCATATATAAACAATACCCACATGTAATCGCATACATGCAGCTCAAGAATATGCATAAACAAAAGAATAAACGAACAAATAAATAATGAACCATGCATACATCTTTGAGGTCCCGTCTCACTGCTGTCATCCATTTCCACAGAATCAAATGGTTCATTTGAAGAGCTGTTGTGATCATCTAAAAAAGACAAGCTTTTCGAATCTCATATGCCTTCTGCAATGTTTTGAAAATGACAATAAGATAAATAAAAAAGTACAAAAATAAAAAAAAAAGCAAAGGTTTTCACTAAAAATCAGTCAGGGTGAATTGCCATCATTCTGCTTTCCAAGTATGAATGGTAATTAAAAACAGCAATTGATTCAAAAGCAAAGAAAAATGTTTAAATAAAGTTTTTTAAACTATTGTATAAAGAGAGTATTGAGCTCAAAAAAATCTACTTTAACTGCATGGCTCAACTTACACTCGTAACAACTATGGAGTGTGATTACATTTAAGCTCCCTACTATAACACATTATATATTGCTATGTTGGTGGGTGACATTAGAACAGTAAAGTATGGGTATAGTAGCTTTGTGAAACTACATTTACTGCATAAACCTGAGTAAGACCAAAAACTGTGAATTAAAAGATACACAGTGGCTGAACTAGTAGACTTTTTGCAGGCCTTGGTACAGCTGTGACTCTGAGAAGCTTAGAATAAGGCTATGATAATATACATACCTTTGAAGCCTCTTCCTTTCCTTTTGGTGACCCCTTTTTTCAGATTTTTTAGACCCTCTAAAAAATTGCACAGTATACATACTTTATAACATTATCAAAGACGTAAGCTGGTGTGAAGCTGTTTGAGCATTGAACAAGACGACTGTCCAGAGCTCAAGGATATCAAACCCCTGACTCTAACAGTCAGTTTGCATCAAATGTGTAAATCATACTATTTATATTAATCTGTTAATAGCATCTCTTCAAGGGTGTCCATTTGCCAGGGCCCATTCTGTTGAACAGTTACCACAATGATACACAAAATATTAGTGTTGAGGCAGAACCAAAGAAAACTTCAAGACACAAGGATAAAATATAAGAGAAGTAATGCCAACTGAATAATACCTGTCCTTAAAATCATTAAAGTGCCCTAAAACAATCGAAGTGGGCTTACATGACTTTAGAAACAAGTAACTTTGTATTTTGCACATGGTCAATGTGATTTAGTGCATTGAATGGTTGATTTAACCTTTATGTGCAGCAAATCAAAATTTCATGAATCCCCTTTCATCAGAATCACTTTTCATTTAAAAGCTACATCATATTGTGATTAAAAAACAAAAACCAAAACACAAAGGAAATCAGGACCATATCATATTCTTCATACCACAGTCATAAACACTCAAAACTTTCTCATGTATTTCTTTTTAAATGCCAGTTTGCATGAAAAGCAATACAACAAACACAAAAGTTGTTTATTACAGGGATAAAAAACACCTCAGAGTGTGCAAAAACACTTAGCTAGCACCTCATATTTAAACACACTTTTGGAACTTTTGGGCATTCCACACACTGGTAATAAATGCTTCCTTGTTTGCTGTATGTCCTATACATATCCTACTCATATTTTTCACTGCATTACTCAGTCTCAACTGAATCGAACGCAAGATGCCATAATCTATCAACTCTTGTTTTCTTCCTATTTTTTCTTTTGTTGATATTTTGTAAGGACACCACTTGCGGCAATCAATTTGTACTCAATGAGCCTGACATGCAATATGGAATCTGAACCACTAAAAACATGCCCAGACCAAGTACGCCACATAATACACCAGGCTGGTTACAAATAAACACTCAGGCTACTAGAAAAAAACTGAATTAAAGAGGTCATTCACCACTGTGGCTGCTATCCTCCAGCAGGTGGTGCAGGAATTGTAAACATGCAGATATCAAGCTGTTAATTTGTATTGGGTTGAGTACATCACGGGCGATTGTTGAGGGCGACTGCAATACACTTGACTTGTGGTCATTGCTCTGAACTTCAGTAACACTTTGCATCATCTTCGAAATGTTTACATCCTTATTTCTGAGTGCATGCTAATTTTGAAAATTGCTGAAGTCTTGAGGGCTACTGCTACCCAGAGGAATTATTTGAACTAGATTCTGCAATAATCATATCCTCTTCATGAAGTACTCCAAGGTAAGACTTAATCGTTTGCATAATATTCCAAAATTTATCCAGTGTGCACTATAGTGCTATACATATATATACTAATATACACAATAATAGCAATCAACATCAGTCATATATCATCAGTAAAATAAGACACCTATGCCTGTTGCAAAATTTGCAACAAGAATGAAGGATATGACTGGATTGCCTGTGATGCTTGAGGGCAATATTTTCATGCAAGCTGTCCAAAGCTGGATTATGGTGAGGCATTAAAAGACATGTTTTACTGTCCATAGTCATATGTCAATGTCGATGGACAGTATTATAAAATTTAGGTCTGTACAAAAGGCAGGAAGGGCACAAATAGTCGAAGGTTTCTTTCCCCATTCAGAACTTTATAGGTGCTTTATTGTACTGATGATATATGACTGATGTTGATTGTTATTATTGTGTATATTAGTGTATATTAGTGTATATTAGTGTATATTAGTATATACATGTATAGTACTATAGATTATACTGGATAAATTTTGGAATATTGTGCAAAACGATTAATTCTTACCTTGGACTTCATGAAGAGGATATGATTATTGCAGAATCTGGTTCAAATAATTCCTGTCGGTAGCAGTAGCCCTCAAGACTTCAGCAATTTTCAAAATTGGCATGCGCTGGGAAATAAGAATGCGAACAATGCAAAGATGGTGCAAAGTACTACCCAAGTTTATAGCAATGACCACATGTCAAGTGCATTGGAGTCACCCTCAACGACGCCTGTGATGAAGTCAACCCCAATTTGAACAGTTCGCACATTTAAGAATCCTTGCTGGGGCCATGCTAGCTGCGTGACCAAAATGGAACATTGGTATATTGCCATCAATCTTGGCTTCATGCTGCCGCAAATATCTACAAATCTTGTAGTTTTTCTGTCTTCACAAATCACAAATCACAATTCATATGTATAATGCTTCCAGGGCAGTTTCACACTTGGGGTAATAATACGTAGAATTCAGATGTATCATTTAATTCTTAAATATATCAACAAATTCACTTGAGACGCAAATCGAACATTTTTTTATTTGAAAAGCAGCATGTTATAGGGACATTAAGTAATTATTGAGAACATGTCAATTATTTGTCCTTTTGTTCACAGCAATTGAAATCTGGAGTATTACAATTTTACATTCCAATATTCCAATAGTTTTCGCAGCACAAAAACTGATTGAAAGATCATAACATAAACTTATTGTTTGCCGATTTAAGAACGTACCTTCCCCAGTATCCTCCGTGAAATCTGCTCGATCATCAACTTCAACTTCCAACACATCAGTTTCCGCCATTTTGAAATTAGAACGCGTGGCCGCGTGGGAAGAAGAACAAACAGCATGCTACCACGCTGGCATGACAAGAACGTTGACAAAGTGCTTCCATTTCTGAGAATCAAAACTTTTACACCGTGATTGTAACCAGGGCTCTCACATTTGGGGAAATTTCCCTAAAACAGGGAAATTTGCAGAATTTTGGGGAGCAATCTGGGGAATCG
>JAOBYK011208637.1:0-46303 GCA_025434845.1 Phenganax subtilis | reverse complement strand
TACAAAATCCAGGCATTTCTCTATAAAAGAGGTGGCCCACGGTATTAGTTTCAAAACGATGTGATCACAATGGGGCGCAGTAAAGACCTGACAAACGAAGAGAAAGGCTAAACCGTAAGGGAATTAGCCAAGGGTAAAGAACCAAACGAAATTGCAGAAGAATTGGGACGCCATATTGTCACTGTGAAAAGATATTTGAAGCATCCGTTCCAGCGTAAGCCTAGACGTGATTGCGGAGTAATAAAATCTGTTTCGAAGCGAGATATTAACTGTTTAAGGAAAAGCATCCGTAAAACACCTGGGGCTAGTAGTGCAAGAATTTTTCAAGATGCTGGTATACCACATGTTGCGAAAACCACCCGCAACCGTCTCCTCAGAAAAATGGCTACAGTGAAACATCCAGCAAAAAGGCCTCATCTAACTCCAAGACACAAGCGTCTGCGGATGGATTGGGCAAAGAAACACATGAAAACAGATATGAAATGTGTTTTATTCACGGACGAGTCGAGAGCAACGTTGGACGGTCCGGATGGCTGGGCCAAAGGTTGGGTGTATAACGGTGATAAATGTCACATGAGAATTAGGCGTCAATAAAGTGGCGGTGGAGTTATGATTTGGGCTGGAATTTTTGCTGATGAAATTGTTGGTCCATATCGTGTGCCGGAGGAAGTAAAGTTGACCTCTGTCACGTATCGCCAGTTTCTCAGAGATGCACTGGAACCTTGGCTGGATGATTTATCTTTGCCGCGACTGAAAAATATTATTTTCATGCACAACAATGCACCTTCACATGCTGCAAAGGCCACAGCAGACTTTTTAGCATCTCTTGCGTTTGTTAACGAAACGCTAATGGTTTGGCCTCCAAACTCTCCCGACCTGAATCCAATCGAAAACCTGTGGGCCATAGTGAAACGTCATGTTTACGAAGGTGGCAGGCAATATTCTTCCAAAGATGACCTATGGAACGCGATAGAAATGTCTCTTGCTTCAATTCCTAAATCTACCATAGCAAATCTCACAGGCTCAGTTAACAACAGGCTATTTGAGGTCATTAAACTTCACGGGGCTCACATGAATAAATGAGTTGGTTGTATTATTAAAATTTCAAAGTAAATTTACTATAAATGTTGTGTTTCCATATGTATCAAAGGCCAAGTGTACCAAGATCATTAAAATATAGTGCGAAACTGCTCTTTATTTCGTGTTTATGCACTTAAATGTTTTTTTTGGCAATAACACTATTATCGTGGGTCGGTAGATAATTTCTGAAAATCATATAAACGCTCTTCTTTTCGCTAATACGAGTTTGTTCCGAGTTTTATCTACTTTTCCAGAAAACTACATGGTAGCATCACCCTAATTTGAACGACTGAAGGCAAAGTTGTGTAAATGTAACTAGTTTTGCGAAAATTTATACTTGAACTAATATCGTGGTTCGCACTGTATATCTTTTTTATTGAATGTTGTTGGTTTTTGATTGCAGTTTTCGTCTTTTGAAATTAAATTAGCAATGCCCTTGAAGTTTAATTTAATTAAGTGTTTGCAGTAATTTGAAGATTTGTTGTTTTGAAATGAAAATAAGCTTAAATGTTTATGGTAATTAATTTTTTCAGAACAAATAATTGACTTAAAATTTCGGAGAAAATGCCATTAGGAAGAAAGCTGCATTGCTAGAAGCCTCCAACAATGAATATAATTATTATTTGAAACCTCACAATAAAGCCTAGACCATGATACAGACAATGATATTTTGCAATGAGAACGAAAAACTCTGCTGCCCGAAGTTCCGGCAGCCGAGTCGTTTGTTTTTGAAGGGCTAGATTGTACGTTGTCACATTCTTTCGATTCTTTTTTACTTACTATTCTAATACTGAATATGATGTGTTATATCGTTTGCAATCTTGTTAAACATTACAAAGTTAAATAATTCTGAACATGGGTCCAGATTTTGGACAAGTTGGGCTAATATTAAAAATTCTGGGTAGAGAGTAAAAGGGCCCCCACCATGCCGGGCTCCATGCCCTGTAAAGGGTTAATCCGGCCCCGGCCCAAACCACCACAATGAGTCTTTTAATGTTTTTAATAGTAACATTAGAATTTGGCATTAGACATATTCTCAAATAGACGTAAGGTTCAAAGTTTGGGCTTATGAGAAATGAAATTTTGAGCAAGAAAATTCCGGTTATGCATGCCATTCTCAAAGAATTGTGGCACCTAAACTTCAGAGTTGCTAGGAATGGTGTTGTTGTATTTTCTAAATGAGATCTAATTACGTGACTGTCAATATGGCACGTTCTGAGGACGATCAGGATACAATAAACCAACGTAGATTGATAGTTGGATACTTTATCAAACATACCTACACAGCAGCCCTAAAGCTGAATACGAGCCTCTTTTAAAATATGAACGGGGGGGGGGATTCCTCCCTATTCATGTTTAATAAACTCCTAGAAATCACATTTTTCCATCCAGGAAAAGTCCTTTCTTTTGTATTTTACTGCAAACAGCAAAGTGTAGCGGGAATGTTAATGCAGTCTAATGAAACGCTCATAGCATTTCTATCAGATGCAAGAACACCACCACCAAGAGACCGGTACATTTGCCTATCATAAATATCACTAATTACAGAATTGTTGGTATCTCAATTAAAACGATAATTTAAATCATTTGAGACATCATTATCTTGTAGGAAGTCCCTCAACTGCTTTTCAATAGGTAGGTATAGAAAAAAACTGCCTTGTTCCAGTAACCTTTGCTGTTTGCATTCTATGTTGCAAATTTCACCCCTTAACTTTTCGCTTGCTTTAAATAGTGTTTGACAATTTGGGCAAAAAAATTTATGGTCAAGCTCTTCCCAAAAACCATTGAAATACTTGTCAAATATATATTTTGTTCGTGGAAAGCGAGATCCAACTGAAAGTATCATGCTCAGCAATCTAAGTAGGTTACCAACAGCCACACCGGTTAGATTGTTCCCAAGAATAAATGCCATTATGAGTAGTAGACACTGACCAAGAGTAACTGGCGCATTCTCATAGAGTGGATCATCCACAGGCTCCTCGCCCGCTTCAGGCTGGTAAAATTCGTCACCCTACATTAAAAATGAAAACAATGATATTAGGTGTTTAAACACAATGTCTTAAAATGTTAAAAAGTTGTAAGAAATACAATACATTCTCGCAGTTTATGCACTTATTTCAATTCATGCTCATAAAACTTCAAAAAGGTATCTTTGAAATTAAAGTGTACATGTTTTACAAAGAAATATAAAAGTATGAAGAAAAGAATTGGGAGCTTTGTAGCTTTAGATTGAGCTAATGAAAATATCATTATTCAGCAGCTGTGTTTGTAGCCTGTTTACGGAACTAACGCTTCATGAGTAAGGCCTTTTAAAGTTGAAAAGCCTTAAAAGACACCAAGTCCTGGTCCGTGGAACAATATGAACGAAATTAAGTGCGATATGCTAATCCCGTTTCCAGTAGGTATATGCACAGGCTAATAAGGCAGAACAAGTAAACGATATTTTATGGTAAATAATATGGCAAATAGTGCATTAGTTATGTGGCATGTATTATTACGCTCAAGAATTTATGAGGCACTAAGACTTTCGTCATTATCACCACCAATATCTTGGTTCTGGATGAATGGATCATCATTTTTGTCTTGTTCTTCACCACCTAGATCATTAGAATCATCTCCTACAAAGACCGTAAGAGTGTATTAATTCCACCGCAGAATCATTCTCTGAGGCCTATAAATAATACTCATAACAAGCGGAGAATATTATTTGTATCAATGCTTACGTTTATACACTTTCATGCAATAAAATAATAAAATGGTCAGGGTAATAAGATATATCTTAATATTCTACTGCAATATAATACAAGATTTGTACATGAAAATCATTGATATTCATTACCCATAGCAACCGCAACACTTGGGCTTTGAGACTGTAGTTCTTCATCCGACTCAGCAGTAAAAGCTTGATTTTCTAAATTTTTTTCAGTACACGCATCGTCCCTCCCACAGCAACGATGAGTACGACGCCACTTTGTTGTCCTTGGTATTCTGGCATCATAACTGTCGTCCTCAGGGTTTAAGGTGTATAGTTTATAAGACCCTCTCTTTCTTCTAACAGCCCTCGTTTCAACATTTGGAGTGGATACACTAGAGTACGAATTGTCAATCAATTGAGGATGCTCATAAGAGCACTCAGCAACAGACATGTTGCCCGTGAACAGATAGCCACGGTTACAATTGGTTTATGGGACCAATTTCTTTTCTTCGGTAATAAATCCGGTAGGATTATCAATGTGAATTTATACGATCCCAGACAGCAAAACTTTAAAAATTATAACAGCAGGCAACACTAACCAATGAATATTATTTGATGATGAAATGTGGGGTAAAATACTTTGTATAATGTATATAGTTTTCATTATCGCTATTGACAAGGCAAATAGGACAAAATATCCGGTGTGAGTAAGAAACTCATAAGCCAGCATCACGTGCTGACCATTGGCATCAAATTTCGCGTCCTGTTCAAAGTTCAAAACTTCAAATTACTTCGAAGTTGATAATTGATCACCAAACTGATTGCTGTAGTGTAATAAAAGTATATCCTTTGCCAATATTTTCGTGATCTACACTATTCTTAACTCATATCAAAATGAAATACGTGCTGGCTCACTGGATCGAATCCAACGAGACAAGCATCTAAACCACCCAGAGAAGGAAGGCATGGTTATTTTCTGTGATAAAAAGTTGAAAGCATCAAAGACTGGCTGGAAATCGTATCTGGCAAGAGTTTTGGAAGCAAGTAGTGAGCGTCTTAGTAAATCTTTATCACATTTTTCAAAATAATGATACCTATGAGAGTAATATGTTAGTAATATGTTCACAATTTAATTCATACCATTGCACGCTTGAGTCTTGTGGTTATAAAATACGTTCAACTTTGTCTCTTTCATATCAAGTGTCTTGCTTATAATGGCAGTGTAGATTTTACCAGCAAATAAGAGAGAAAATATTGCTATTATAATCGTCAGAGACATTGTATATTGTATACCAGGTCAACCACGTGTATTACCCGCTTTCTGCTTGAACATTTTAGCATGACGTGGTCTAGATAACTTTTACTCCCAATACTAACTAGGATATACTTTACTAATGAAATTTAAGACTGTAAATTTCATAAATGGGTACTGGTGTTTCACCACAGATAGCAAGAAGGATTTAATGAAAAGTGAGCTGGAGTTCATTAATGGTGAGCAGTTGGAAAACAGCGATGGTAGTAATAGCATTACTGATAAAAATTACCCAAAAAGGCTGCGATTGGAAAGGCTCAGTGCTGGCAATAAGAAACCAGAAAAGAAGAATAAGGGTTGAAACATCTTACCATTTTGATGCTGTTATAATTTGAAATAGTGTCTCCACTACAAAGTACTCCTCTATTTAATAAATCAGTTAATACTTTATTACCACATTTTTCATTTTTCAATGTCCTCTCTGAATTTTAATGCTGGGATAAGAAGGCATTTGTGCCTAAATCTATGTTAATACTGGGTCATCTGTTGTCATTTTTTCAAATAGAAAAGTACAAATGCTAAGAAAAAGGCAGACAGGGTAGCATATAATAAAGTGCTCAAAAGGATTACTGCCACTGTTGACAGCTTCGAGTCTGACGAGGAAGATTACAAGAAAGATGAGTGTGGCAGCCTTCCAGATCAACCACCTTGTGCACCAGCTTGTTCATGCAATGTTGCAGAGGAGATCAGAAGGATACAAACTGAAGTTTCAATACTTCATACGAGTGAGTAATTGTTTCAGCTACTAAGTGACAAGTGCTAAGTACACAATTCCATTTTGATTACGTTATCATCATTTTTGCCTTCAGGATTGCGTGGTTTAGTAAAGGAGGCAGTTCTAGCAGCACTTGCCGACACCAAGAAATCGTGTAAGTAGCGTGAATTTAAGGGTTCTGGGACAGATACTTCTTTTACGCGCGCAAATGGTCATTTCCGCCACTTTTTGAACTGGAAACCTATCTCAGACGAGTTTTTGTTAGGAACGATCAAAGAACACATCTGGCCAAACAAAAATTGATTTATTAGTTTTATTATTAACAACACTTTTCTTAAGCAAATAAAATTCCTCTGGTCTTTAGCAACTCAATGTTGTTTAAAGAAATTTTTTAGTTGCTAAAGCCCACAGGAGCAAATATTTGTAAAGTAAAGTGTCTTATGATTTAAGTTTTCACACTTAGTCTGGTTTATGTTTATTTGACTTTCTACATGTCTTTATCATAAGCATGTTTAACAATACTTTGAGCAGGAAAAATTAATTAATAAATGAGCGAACTTCCTGATAAAAAAAATCAGAGAAAAACTTTTAGAGCTTGTTGATAAGAAAGAAATCAAATACACTCAAAATTATATTAAAAGAGGAAAGGAGGAGACACATGAGCGAATTCTTAAAGACTATAAAAGAGAACAACTTTTAGAGACAAATGAAATGTTAACAGATACGGTTGTTGGAAAATTTTCTGAACTAATGCAGTATCTTGAACTAGTGGACAACTCCACTGAGCTTGGAAAAGAACTCATAGAATCTAAACCATTTCGTCAAGACGTAAAATTAATCATAGAGTATGTAACACCGTATATTCCTCTAATAGAAGTTCTTTCTGGCGGGCTTATCGTAGGAAAACACGTTATAAATAAAAAAGTAAACAAAAACGACTCAAACAAAACAAGTTCAAACAAGTCTAAACAAGCCCATAAAAGTCCAGACACAACCTAAAATAAATAAGATGAGCGAAAACAAAAAAGTTACAAGTAACATAATTAAAGAAAAATTTGGAGCCATAGATGACATCTCCACTAAATCAAAACATTTTTAAACTACCTGAAATGAAAGACTCATCTATAAAACCGTTTAATATGATGATTGTTGGATTTACTAATTGCAGTAAAACTTATTATTTGCTTAAGTTAATTGAGGAAGAATACCTTGGTCATTTTGACTATATATTTTTATTTTGTCCTACGAATGAGTATAATAGAACATATCATAATTGGAAGTATGACAAAGACGAAAAATTTATTACTATTTATTGCGAGCATGATGAGGTTGAAGAATACCTAAAATTTATTGTAGGATTTGCTAAATGAACAAACTCATTGATTATTTTAGATGATTGTGCTTCTGGAGGTTTTGTTAAGAAAAGAACAACATCAGAACTTGTGAAATTAGCATTTGGAGGAAGACATGTTGGAATTAGCACGATTGTGATTACACAACCATTTTCATCCATCGCGAAACCTTTTCGGGATAATATTTCCAGACTTGTCGTATTTTTTAACCCAGATTGTAATGATATGAATGCAATCTTAAAAGAATACTTAGGTTACATCCCTGCGAAGGAGAAAGATGATATTCTAGACTAGTTGAATAATGTTACCTATGCAAGGTTGAAGATATCATTAAGACCCCCAGTGAGTTATTCAATGGAGTGTTAAAACTTAGTGATTATTACATTTTAGTATCAGACATTCTCAATGACTTTGTTTTCGAAGTTAACCAGACCATCACTTATGGCAAATATTTTACACATCACGTTTGCTTACGTTGCTTTCTTTTTAATTTCTAGTAGAATTCCATTTTGGGTATTCATGATTTATTTTCCAGCTCCAAATAGAGACCTAACCTCCAAAGTTCTAAGATCAATCACCAAGGCGAACTTATCCTTAAAGAATTTACTAATTACCATTTCAGAAATACTTGAGTCTTTATTGAATAGTCTTTTTGCCTCTGGGTAAAGATCTTCTTTTTTAATACATTGACTGTAAACACAATTTGGCACTCCTTCAATAGTCACTCTAACAGATTCTATATTATGATACAAGTAGTCTTCACTATCAGTTATAGTTTTATTTCTAAACAACATCACAACCGCAGACATACTTTTTCTAGGAGTATTTATAGTTTCATTGACCAAAGTACTTGCTTTATCCCATTCAACTGTTTTCATCAAAGTACCATGTTCAAAACTTAGACTTCTTCCACTGTCGTATCCAGAGAAAGCTTGACCAGCCAATGTTTCATTTTCAGTTGTTTCATATTCTAATTCAATATTCTCCAAGGTATAACCTTCTACACTTTCTCCTGATTGTGCTTTCATGATATTTGAAGTGCTGGGAAGAGTAATCTTAAATTGAAAATTTTCATTGATAAAGTAAGGAGAATACAAACCGTGATCTCCAATGATTTTATCAAGTTTAACCTTCTGTTTTGTTCCGTGAACATCACTCATTTAAGCATCAGATACTTTTTGTGTATCTCCAGTCTTTGCTCCATCATCTGAACCAGAAATTATCTTTCGAGTCTTTTCATTAGCAATTCCAAACTCTATACGTTCAAATCTAACACGCTCTGGTAACCACAAGTCTTTGTAAACTTCAAGTACACTATGACCATTGTTGTCATATACATTTTCACCTCCTACACTTACGGTTAATTTTTCCACAAGTAGTTTCCCTAGATTATTTAAAAACCAAGACTTTGTATTTTTATTCTTAAAATCGAAGTTTAAATTTAAACTGTCAGGAACCAAACAAGTATCATATTTCAACGTTGGAATGTCAACGTAGAGTTCTTCTCCCGGATTTGCTTTATTACGATTAAAAGTAATAACATGCCTCGTGCGAGTACCTTTGATATCACTCAGTTTAGGTTTTCTGAAACCAGGTGTAAAAGTACTCATTTATTTATTAACTTTTTTCTTTTTATTTTTGTACATGTCGTAAACAAACCAAGTTAACGCTAACACTAAGACCCATAGGTTGTTTGCTAAGAAACTTAATCCTTTAGCGTCCCATTTTAAGGCGGTGGTAACTAAGTTTAAAATTGTGCTTCCAATAGGTCCAAGTTCTTTAAATATCTTAGCTAATGTCTTTGCAAAAGCACTTGTTGCTTGGCCTTCTTTTTGAATAACAGTTCTACCTCCAATGATAATTGAGGTAATTATTCCTCCTATTGCTATAGCAACACCACTTAAAGCGACTAAATTTTCTTTTGTCCACTTTTTAAATTTCTCAAGACGCTCAAGATCTAAAATTTGATTATAACTAGTTTCTTCATTACTTCTCTGACTTATGGTTCTTTTACAGCTTCTCTTAACCCTGCAACTCTTTCTTCTAATTCAATATATTCTTCCGGGTTATCTGTAGCGTCTCTTTGATCTATTGTTTCATTAAGAAACTCTTGAAAATGATTCGCTTGTCTTTGAAGAGCTCCTTCATCACCAAGACGACCACCAGTGTCTACACTAGTTTTTAATACTCCTTGAAGTTCTCTGTTTTCTTGATGACTTAGACCTTCAATATAAGACATATCCGCTGTCGTATGTGCAAAACTATAATGTTCCCAATCAAAATCTATATCACCAGCATTCTGTTCATTAACTATTAAGTCTATTTCTTCTTTGAATTGCTTTATTGCTTCTTGAATATATTTGGACTTTACTTTATCATTATACATGAATACCTTTATTTCTTTTTAAAACAATTTGGGGTTTTCCCCTTTCATTTCTCTCAAGGAGAGGCCTATAAGTTATATTATTATTTTTATAAGTTGAACCAATATGAAGTCTAAACTGCATTTCTCTAGTCGTGTTTCCTAATTTGAAATCAGGATTCGTTAATCTTATGAAATTTTCAACCGCTATAAAAGCTTGATTTTCTGGTCTTTTAATATCCTCTAAGGTTGTATCCAAATCTTCAAAATTAGGACTTATAAATGACGTTTCTTGTGTGACGTCATTGTCGAGTACGGAGTCTTCAAAATCTTGATTTGTCTTGTCTTCTAGAAGAGGTCTATTTTCCAAGTCTAAATCATTTAATTCATTATGTTCCATTTATTTATAGACTTTTTATATCAGATTTTTTAACCCAAGAGTTGTGTTTATTATCATAACCTTGCCATTTAACGAAAGCCATGTTTCCACGAGTTTTGAGAACTTTCTCAACTCTATAAGTGTCATCAATTTTATCCACTGGAGACAGTTCTTCTTTGCAGAATTTACCTAAAATAGGTTCACTATCTGTTATATCCTCAATTTCATAAGTAGGTAGGATCACCTCTAAAAACCTTTGATATCTTAAAGATCTCTTCTTTAAAGTTAGCTTCATATCCTTTCTCAAAAATAGTCTTGTATTTACTCACTCTTACTTGATCTCCTATTTTAAATTTAGGTAAAGGGTATTTCCCAGTCCAATGTCCATACAAAAAGAGCCAAACGTGATGTTCATTATTTTTGCTGACATCAGCAGGTTTCATTAAGATAGCATTGTGTTTTGTATGATTGTAATTATAGGTAAACTCATTAAAAGCATCTATCCATTTATAAGTACCTTTTGAGTAAAAGTATTTAAACATCATAGACTTTAAAGTTCTGTTAAATGTCTCCACGAGCGCAGCTTTTTTATCTGACTTGCTGGAGAAGTACTTTATTCCGTGACTTTCTAATAGAGTTTTTACACCTACGTTGTAGAATTCTTTACCTTCATCAAATTGAACTATTTTAGGGTATTCTTCGAATCTAGACTTAAACTCTTTTAAGAGTTTTTCAACTGCTTTTTATCATATTCTGGGTGTCTTTTTTGCGCACAGGAATTGCAAAACCAAATCTAGATAATATTTCTATACCAGTAAGAATCCAATTATAACTATTATTTTTATATCTAAGTTTAGACATATCCACGAGATCAAGTTGAATTTGATCCGCTAAGTTGTTTACGTAAGTTTGAAGTGTCTTGTGTTTTTTAACAATACGCTTATATCTAGTATAAATATCTTGAGTTTTGAGCCAATCTTTAACCTTTTTTCTTCCAATGTTCAAGCCCTGTTCACGCGATTTTTGATAGAGTTTCTCGGCAGACATGTACCCAGTTTTTTTTATCATAATACAGGTCTCTTAATTCTTGTTCTTTTTTAAAATTGTTTTCATTCTTTTTCTTTTATGTAAAGTTCAAGTAACACGGATCCAATATCAGGGTTTTCCCCTAAATTTGTAAACTTATTCCAAATTCCATTGTAAACTGATACTTCACTTTCAATATCTTTGTAATGAGAGACAGATCCATTGAGTGCTTGAGTTGTGGTGATTGGCAGAGTTACAAAGGCTGAACTTTTTTTTCCAGTAGAGTGAAAGTTGATAGACCTGGTCACGGCATTGCAACATATACTTACATATCGAAGTCCTGTGTCGGTGTCACATTCATTGTCAGACTCCACCCACGTGTTTTGAGCTATTTTCTTATCTTTTATGAATCCTAACAAAAGTCGAAATGTCTTAAGATTTAGTGGGTCATCCTTACAAAATATTTTACACTTGTTTGTATAAGGAAGTTTTTCTAATTCAATTTTATACTATTTTAGTTCTTTTTGAATGTCATCAAAGGTAAGGTAACCAACCGGAAGTAAAATTGTAGTTGAGTCTTTGGAAATGAAGTTATTTTTTCTAGATATGATGTTCTTGTAATTCCAATAAATTGTAGCTGATTTTAAAAACAATAGAGACCCACGGGTTGTCGTAATTCTTTTGTCTATATAAAGCTCTATATGATCATCGTCAATCAATACAGTGAGTTTGTTCATTTATTTTACGTAATAAAATAAATGCTAACCAACAGAGATGAACTTGAGAGATATTACAAAGCTGTATATGGTGCAAAATAATGAAAAAGCTATGAATATTCACGACACTCAAGTACAAAAACTTAAAGATGACTTTTCTAAGAAGTACCCAAATGCTGATATAAGCAAATTTGAATTTGATGTTCTCATTGATCCAGACACTTTGAACGCTGACACCTCGGTAGACTATAACGTCACTGAGTCTTATGGGACAGACATTACGTCAAGCACATTTAAAGACAAGTACTTTTGGTCGCTATTTTGGACTCCCAGAATTTGGAACTCTAGAGGAACAATCACTGGTTTAAAACTTGAAGACAACACTAAGATGATAGATTATGAATCATTTGAGATTTATGTAAATGAGAGTGATAGTTTCAAGTGCAAACTTGAATCACTTGACATCAATTGGGAAAACTCAAACAACACAATAGCAGACATCAGTAAAGGAAAATTCGAATGTCTTGAAGATCCATATTTTACAAGTCTAGTTGCTGCTTATGTTTTATCTTACAAATCAGGTATGAGTATAGAACACATCAACACAAGAGGTCAGCCTAATATTATTTCAAGGATTGCAAAGTACTATTTTATTATCATATGAAGAGGTTCTTAAGATACTTTGAGAAACTAAGTGCTTTTGTCAACATAGATGACCTGAAGCTTATACAAAAGAATATTCCTACGAAGAAACTATGGAAATACAAATTGAAACACACCAGAGAAGCAACGAGTTAGTTCTTAGAAAAATATCCAGGAGTAAGAAAATCCCACTACGTGTTTCCCAAGAATAATAGATCGATGGGAATCCTTGGAATTGCATATGAATTCGCTGATAAAGTAGTTCCACGAAATGAATCAAATGACTTCAAGTTATTTATAAAGTCGACTTCTGATGGTCTTATGCAAATTGGACAAAAATTATTACAACAATCTATAGAAAGTTTTGTATATTGCATACTTGGATCTCAGCCAAAAACGAGGTGGTCAATCGTAAATAAAGGAGCGAAGAGCTCACAAACTCAAGACGTATTTCATAACCTTGTGCTTGATACCGTAGTGCAACATGATCAGACTGAAACAATAAGTAATATGAGAAGAGCAATTCAGGATACAAACGTAGTTTTAAATATGATGATTAGCCCAGGGTTAATTTTAATTCCATCAGATTTAGTTATTTTAGATACACCGATAAAAAGGTTTAATAATACTTTAACAACTGCTACATCGTCTATGAAATTTGGTAAAACGAGAAACTTAATCAAGTTGTTACGCGGCCTAAAACAGGCATTATGCAACCTAAACCAGATATTATGCAACCTAAACCAGATATTACACGGTCTAGACCTTTTGATGGAGAAGAGTTACCATTGCGGGTGTAGTGTTAATATTTGGAATACTTGTCTCAAGATTTCTCCTTCAAATAAATGACTTTGAATTATGGTTTTACGCAAATACAAACAACACTAACAGAAAAACTATATTTTGATTTGATTTTTAATGAATTAACATCCGCATGGGCAGGACCTGCCAAGTTACTTAATGGAATTCCACTGAGTATTCCGTATGTTGAAAACGTATGTAACAAAAGTACCAAGTTAACTATTCAAACTCATACCATTGATACGGATAGTACTTTGCATGGTAATTTTAAAGTCCAGTACAAGTTAGTTGTTGTTAAAAAAGACAAGTCTAAGCAAGAATTTAATCTTGGAGATCCAATTTATATGTTTGGAAACTATCTTGGTGTAGTTAGAAGAAATGATAATAAGAATTATTTTGGAAAACCAAATGGAAATCATGTATTCTTTATAAACAAGTCATTTGACCTCGTTGATTACGTGAGTAATTCTAGTGAGACGGTATTGTTGTTTGTTAAGCTTAAACAATATAATCCACCAACAAACTACAAAAATGAGACAATTTTGAGAATTTGTATAGAAACTACTCTTGGAGATCTTTGATCTCTGGAAAAAATCAAAGATTTTTTCCTAAATAATTGAGTTTAAATTATGGCTACACACCAAAGCTGACCAGTCTCAGAGACGAGTCAGCTAAACACGACATTGTTAAAACATACTTGTATAATTTTTCGTATAGAGGTTTACATGGAGTAGTTGGTTATAGTATACCAAAAACGTTGAACAGCGGTTATCCAATCAGTTCAATTTATCTCCCAGATGTAAATGATAAGACAAAAGTAACCTTGTTGAATCATACATTTGATAATGACGCTGTCATTACAAACATTAGTGTTGAGTACTCAACTTTTGTACTTATGAAAAATAAATCTAAACAACAAAAAGTTATAAAAACAGTAGACATTACTGATAAAAATATATTAAATTTTTGTGGTTATCAAGCTGTTCCATTAAATATTTCATTTTATCTTAAAGATCAGGTCGGAAATATTAATGATGTGGTTATGTTTTATATTCAAATGAGATAAACAGCTGGTGGTAATTACAGAAATGAGTCTAATTTAAATGTTGCTGTGGAAACTGTTAGGGACTCTTAAAAATAAGTTCTAGGTAGAATTCTAAGGAGAAATTTATTACTATGTTTTTACTATAAAGTTCTTTAAAATTTACTTGGCTGAATTTTAAGGAGGATTATAATAGAAATTTTTTTACTTAGCTGAATTCTAAGGAGATTTATAGTAAAAATTTTTTACTATGTTTTTACTATAAAGTTGTTTAAAATTTACTTGGCTGAATTCTAAGGAAGATTATAGTAGAAATTTTTTTACTTAGCTGAAGTCTAAGGAGTTTTATAGTAAAAATTTTTTACTATGTTTTTACTATAAAATCAGCCAGTCGAATTCTAAAGAGAAATTATATAATAAATGAGTAGTAATGAGTCTAACGTTACCCAAAAATAAGAAGTTGTTACGCAAAAAGAACAACTTACCACTGAAAACAAAGTTAAAGATCCAATGAAAGTAGAAGCGGGTAGAAAATTAGCAGAATTGTCTAAAAAAAGCGAGAGAATCGAAAAAGAAACTCTTGCAAGAAGAACTTAAAAATGATGGTGTCACTTATGGGTATCTCCGTGTTATCTGTATGATCTCTATTCTTGGTCTACTATGTTACATGAACTACAAGCCTTTAAAAGTAATAGAGAATAAAAGACCTGTCATAGAAGCTGTAGAAAAAGAAAAACCTGAGCCTAAAACAATCTTAGATACTTTTGACTGAAGCTTTGCTTCAGAACAGACAAAAATTTTACAGGAAAAAGTTGTTGAAATAAATGAGCGGTAATGAGTCTAAAATTATCGATCAAATTTATAATGCAGCAGTTTTAACTTTAGCAGCTGTTGGAGTTTCTATGACGAGTAAAAAAAATAATAGGAGAACCTCTTGGTACACCTCAAAATTTGAATGGAACTTTAAAGTTAGCAGGAGCTGTGATGGTTGGATCTGTTATTGTGAAATACCTTGAAGACAAAAAAATAATTCCTGAAAAAATAGACAACAAATAAATGACCTCAACAGTATTTGAAGGAATCTTCTACGCATTTGCTTTTGCAGGAGCTGGATGTTTATTCAGTAAATTGAACCACAATGATTATGAGAAAGAAATAAAAAGACACAACTTCGCATTAGAAAAACTTGCTGTTGAAAAAGAAAAGTGGTTTGAAAAAAAAACTAAAAGAAAGACAAACTAGCAAGACTTAGACAAGAGCTTAGTGATGCAAATCAGGATCTGAATTCTACCAATGAAGCCTTAAAAAGACTCCTTGAAGAAGAATTGAACTTCTCTAGAGAACCTGTTTTGGGTGACTACTACAGACCTTCAAAAGAAATGCTAGAGTATCAACACGTTGCATCAGGAATTACAGGTGCCTTAGGAGGTTGGGTTCTAGGAAAAACTATAAGTTATGTCATACCTTAAAATAAATGAGGAAAGAAAAAAATAACTCATTTAAGTTCTGGATGGATAGAAGTGTTTCCAAGTATTTCAAAAGCAGCAGAATTTCTCGGAGTTAGTTCTAGAGCAATCAGAACGATTTATAAAAAGAAAATAGACCTATGTGTTCAGGGTGAATTATACAAAGTTATAATTGCTGAGTCAGCAAAAACAAGTCGTTTTAAAGATTAAAAAGAAAGCAACAACTGTAAGAATTTTCAATTTTAAAAATAAAGTCATTTGAAAAGTTTTGTACTAATCTTATGAAAAAACTTGTTGCGTTTGTTTCTAGATTTATTAGACTTGAATCTTCTACTTCAAAACTCACACGGCAGTCTCACGTCACTAAAATACTCAATAATTTTTAAAATGATTTTTTCATAATTGTTAGACACTAAAGTTAGATAATTGTTGTCTCTGAAGTGTTTTAATCTTTTTTGTTGTGCTTCTGAAAGAGCTCCATTTTCTTTAGGTGTTTTTAATTCTATACAAAAACCATTATAATTTTTATGAAAGTTTTTTATTTCTATATCTGGTTCACCTCTTGTGTAACCTTTTTTATAAGAATTTATTCTTTTTGAATCAGTGTCTTGAAGTTCTCCTAATACTGTAGAAAATAAGGCATTGGTGCAATAATTTATAAGAAAATAAGCGACGCGTGTTTGTAAACTAAACTCATCTTGAACCATAAAAACTTTTTGATTCTTAGTGCTGAATAATTTGTAAATTTCAAATTTTCTTATACTTGGAAGCACTTTTGAAACCACCCAATCTTGAAATTCTTCTGCAATGGGTAATTTACTTTTAAAAATCAATGGATAAAATCCAGGTTCTGTGATCCAAATTGTATTAGGTTGTGCATTCCCATAGGGGGCCTGATTTACGCCCCCCTTGGGTATCAGGTTCTTTTCCTCTAGATTTTATAATTTCTTGTTGTTTTTTATATTTTAAAACTTGTATCGTTTAGATTTAATAATTTCTTGAAGATTAGATTTTGTACCACTTTTACCAAATAATTGTTTTAAATTATTTTGTTTTTGTAGAGACTCCATGGTCCTCAATTAGTTTGGATTAGTTGAGGACCATATAGTCTCCTATTTATTTATTGGTAAAACTAATAAATCAATTTTTGTTTCTATTTATTTATTGATAAAACTAATAAATGTGAATTTGTTCCTATTTATTTAATAATAAAACTAATAAATCAATTTTTGTTCCTATTTAATTATTGATAAAACTAATAAATGTGAATTTGTTCTTATTTATTTAATAATAAAACTAATAAGTCAATTTTTGTTTGTCCAGATGTGTTCTTGATCGTTGCTAACAAAAACTCGTCTGAAATAGGTCTCCAGTTCAAAAAGTGGTGGAAATGACCATTTGCGGTGCGTAAAAGGAGTATCTGTCCCAGAACCCTTTAATTCACACTACTCGTGTATACTATCGTCAAAGTCACCTGCTGTCTCTAGGCTACAAACTCCTCTCTCCAAGCTTCAACCATTTCCACAGTCTGCACGAACTCACTCATCTTCATTGACTAGCAGCAGTTCTTCAGATGAGCGCCCAGAAAGGTCGAGTTCTCCGAAGTTGACGGTATGTTTTTGAAATTTATTGTTTAATGAAGCTATTTATAATGGGACCAAGCACTTTCCTTTAACTTGACTGTTTAATTTCTTTTTAATGTCCTGATGCACATGCTGTTTCCAGAAAGGCGGCAATACCCAATTTATACAAAAATGAAATAGATATTGTATTATTGTAATTTTATTTCAGTGTATTCAACCCTCAGTTCAGCACCTTTTCTGGGGCTCTGCCCTTGATGAGTTAAATCATATCTTGTTAGACAATGTAAAACTAATACGTCAGTATTTGGCAATGCTATTCCACTGCAGCAACTCCACTGTTTGTTGACAAATTCGCAAATTGCTTGCTTTGCAATACTATGATCAGTTCGACTCATCTAATATTCAATTTGATCTCAAAAGAAACTTCATGCCTAACTTAAGAAATATGGGACTAGTTTTAGAGTTTAAGTGTTACCTTCAAACCGTGGATCAATATGCAACTCCCCGAAATCCATAAATAAAATTTCTGTTATTCTGTCAAACATAAAAATGGCAGATTTTATTTTGAAAGTCGCATACTCACTTTTTTACACACGTTCTAGGAATTTATTGACTCAGTTCAAATCAGCGAATTTATGAGGTCACCAAACTTTAGAAAAATAGGCATGCATGGCGTACATGTGGGTAGCCGTTGTTAGCTCATTCCCAACAATGCGGATAGTCACCGTATTTATTACACAATTAACCTAATTATTTACATGAGGTGCACTTTAGAAATATGTACATTGTTGTAGTTAATATCCATTTCACAAAAAGAGCACATATTTTACCAGAATGAACAAAGGAAAAGTAAACAAAACATTACCAACAGGGTATGTAGGGAAGAACAATGTTAACCAAACAAAAGGGAAACAAGTAAGGTTCTCAGATGAGACACACATCCATGTCTGATACATACAACAAAAAATTTGGTTTGAAAGGATAGAAGAACCATTTACTTTTTCATTTTTTACGTTTTGATGTCTCAAGACTTGATTAATTAGCTAGTAATGCACTACAGATATCAGCCTGTTTTTGTCACATGACTTTAAACAACAACATTTGTGACATTGTCGTTCAATGTAGCAAGTCAGGCTTGCAGTGGCTAACTGTCCAAGTTTGAGTTGTACCATAAATCATCAGTGCAAAGCCTGTTTCCATACTTCGTTTTTTTGAACTGTGAAACTTTCTTAAAGATGAGCTTAACGTTGTAGTACTCCGCATTGGATTATGATATCAGATTTCTTAATAATGAAAATGAATTACTTTGACATAATACTGGCGTAATTCTGATGAGATAGTTCTGGTATTTGAATTCACCGAGACAGTCGAGTATACAATATACATTCCATTTGAGAATGGTAAAATCCAAGCGCATATGTAAAAAGTATATTAACATATTATTAGTCGCGCAAATACGCAAAACTCTGTTTCAGTGTTTAAAGCAATGCATACCTATATTTATATTATTGCCCTAGGAATGAGTGGTATTTAAGGCATCAAGTTGCACTGACAAATTGATAAAATACGTGAAGAAATGTGTCATTTTATTGCCTTTTTCTAGAATGAACGGGTCAAGAAGTTTAATGTTGCTTTGTTTAACAAAAAGAGAACTTCAGTGTTCGTTCGGCATTTCTAATCTTATAGAGCGCCGAGGTTACATCTCTATCGGTAATTTCATTTTTGTCGTCTTCATCAAGCTCATTTCCGGTATAATCGAAGTGTTTTAAAGCAGCAATAAACGGCGCTGACATAATCGAGACTGCAGCTGACCTATACCAAAGAGAAACGATAAACAAGACAAACGATTTCGAAGGCAACCTCACAGAATGTGACCAAAACCAAATTCTATTCAGCCACAGGCAATAAGAGTCATTAAAATATGAAAAGACCCAATGAAAGCAAAATCAATATTACAAAGATAAAATAGCGCTTACCTTTCATTTAACAGGACAAAATTTGCCAGAAATCTTCGAATACTTACAAGCTCTTCCTCGTTATAAACAGTTAAACAGGAAATGTTAACTTTTGGAGCGTATATATACAACATTTCCCGAAACTTATGACGAACGCAGCATCGTCACTTGTTCGTCAAGTCGACTACTGCCGAAAATAGTAGTCGACTTGACGAACAAGTGACGATCCTGCCACTTGGCCATTTATACATTTGGACATTTTTCGGGTTATAACATAGTGGGTAGCCGCTGACCGGGCAAGCGTGGGCGGCTACTCACAAAAATGACCGTAAACCTAATGACGGCTTTGTTGGAGAGAAAAGTCTTATTAGAGTCTTCTGTGACAGGAAAGAGCAAAGAAGGTCGCATCGGATCGCATTAAGGTTGAACTGATTATAGGTGGGTAAGGTTTTTATCGCTGTATCTATATTGCATGAAAACACTTCGCACATTTGGCATCCTTGCATGAGATTTTTTCTGCTATGGACTTAGTGAATTCGTGTGAGGAGATTTTTACAATTTTTACAATACTCTACTTTTCCCAGACACAAGTTAAGACTATGTACAGCCAGTTTCTAAACACATAACACCTTAGAATTAAGTCCTGAACAAATACATTTTAGAAATTTATGCTATTTCGTATCAACAAATCAGAATGTCTGCAACCACGATGCAGTATTGTTTGTGGGCAGCACTAGCTTACCCAAAATTGAGCATGTAATCTCTGGAAATGACGAGATGCTGTTGTTTTACCCATTCCTCGTGAAATGTACTGACTGCAATAATATTAACAAAACTGTCTATTTCTTCTAGCAGTCATCTTAAAATAGTTTCCGGAGGCGAGCGATGCAGCCATAAAAGCTACAATGGCCCAAAAATTTAAAGATTTATGGATGTCTATGGAATACAGAAGAAAGAAACAGGAAGATGAAGGCAAATAGTGATTAACAACAGTTGGATGACTTATTTTTAGTACCTTCTATGATTAATGTTAGTCATAGTCGTAATGTAAATGTATTGGGACATTAATTCTAGAAGGGCTTTTAATATATAAACATACTAGTATTTTCTCTATTTATAATAAGACAAGACGTTTCTTTTCACTTAATTTCGTTATAAAAGCTATACTATGAAAAAATACGATCATAAAGGAGATAAGTTTACTTCTCTTTAATGTTTTGCTTATAATTATTGGTTATTTTAAGTGGTTTGGTATAAGCTTCTCTGTGGCGTGTATTTGTGGTGTCCATGTGCACACTATGCTAAGCACATTGAAACTGCCTCACATGTGGTTCTTGATTTTCCACATGTTGTGAATCACATGTGAATCACATGTGAATAACATGGGAAACTTCTGCGTGTGAATCACATATGACTCACATGTGAGACAACTACATGTGAACCACATGTGAATTAACCACGTGTGGGATGTTCCAATTTCACATGTGAATCACATGTTGTTTTTAACATGTGTTTTTTATCATGAGGGTATACGTATTACAGAAGTCATTATGCAGCTTTCAACATGAAGTTCTTCAAAACTATTTTGATATGAAGTGACGCAAAATTATTTCATCCGTCAAAAGATAGAATGAGAACAGGGCGTTAAGATATCGACATATTTTGCAGTCTTATCTATTACAAAATCAAAGTATATAGTTCAGGAGCCGGTGGTATAAAACTCTTTATCTTTTTTTTAATCACTTTTCGTAGCTAAATAGTGATTAATTTTAATCACTTACTTACGCCGGTTGTATAAAAAGATAGTTAGTGTTAATTGTAGTTAAAATAAGATTAAACTTAACTCTGTCCAAGAGCATCGTTAGCTCTTCAAATTGTAGTTAAAAATGACAATTTCAAACAGTGAGCAGCAACTATCAGCAATTTCATGTTAAAATCATCTCTTGCCAACCGTTATCAATCGTTATGTAACCTGAAAAGCCCTGTCCGATGTTTGCAAACTATTAGGGAAGCTTTCTTTTTTCATTTTGGCAAAAGTGGAGTGTATTTTTGTTTCAGAAGCTTTGTAGGTGCCGAGGAGAAGCCATAGCATAAAAAAAAGCTCCATATTTGTCAACAAGTCGTAGTGCAACTCATCTAAAACTTCTTACGCTAAAAGCGCCTGTTTTGTTGAATCAGTTTGTTGTTTTTTTTACTTGACTTGTATTTTTTCACTATATTCAATCAAAATAATTAAAATATTGCAAAATTGGAGAAAGCACGAGTCCGTAATTGTATGCAAAATCCACGCCAGTGCTTAATACTTGAAGAATACTTTATGTTATTTAGTGTTAAATTACCTCCACGTTTTCATACAACTGGCCCCATAACAAAATATCCGTGGGTATTGCTATCGCTACAGTTGACCATTCAAGGTATAAAATAACAGGTTATTTTTAACGGAGGCTAAAGTCCCGGTTTGGAAAATGCCCCTCCACGGAAGAATCCTTAAAAAAGGCCCAGCGCTCAATTACATAATTAATTGTAACATCAACATACTTTCATTGAACAATGTAAGCTAATGAGAATGAAATAGTTAAGAACATAGGTACTCTGAAATCTAAAATAGTCTAATAATCTTTTAGACTAAGCATCACAGGAATAACACTTTTCTGCAAACGTAGAGTTTTTCAGTTAATGTATAGATGTTTTTTTTGTGTAAGGTCATAATTTGATAGCATATTTCGAAACCCAGACCGGATTCGGACTCGGACCCAGACTCGGACTTAGTAAAAACCCTAACTCCTAAAAACCCGCACCCTGTCTTGAAACAATTCCGAACTCAACATTTGAAAACTGGACTAATAGTTTGAAAAATTCTGAACTCGAAATTGGGTTCAGAATTGCAAACCGGAATGGAGTCCTAATAATGTTCTTGATCGGTCTTACTTTAAAGAAGAAATTGTTGTTTTTAATGATATTTGTTCAAAAAGTAATGACAAAAACACGTAACGCAACAATTCATTAATATTTCAAACGATGCGTATAGTATGGAGAACAAAGCGCCGTATTCTATTAAAGTCAGAAAGTTTATCCTAGATACGATTTTGTAGTAGCACTCAAAAGCATTTTCTTGCTAGATGCTTGAAATTTTAACAAAATTTAACTGAATGCTATGGAACTGTACAATCAACAATTGAACATTGGCGATTCGCTACAGCAGCACTAAGGTCAATATGGTAAAAAATTGTTCACATTTTTCAAGGATATGCGCAACGCAGGTTCCATGGAACATCCATAAGCCTTAACACTCGGTTACCTGATATATGAAATCCCAGTTATACATTATTAATTGATTGGCAGCTTATACATTTTTTATCACAAAACAGATGGCCGATTAATAATTTTTACTATTGTTTTTCGTGTTGTGCTTTAAGTAAGAAAAGTTAATGTGCCAATTTCAGTCCTCAGACAGTGAACACTTTTACTCACTCCAGATTGCCACTGCAATTGACTTCTAAGATATTTGGGCATAGATATTAAGCTCCAGTTTACACGATATCGTATAGTCACATAATTACGACTCCAGAGTTTATGACATAGACTTTGGTCAGTTTGAGCTCCTGAGTGTTTTTACAACTTTTTCTACAAGTTTTTGTGTTAACTGATTCAGTATTGTTGTAAATTTACGACCTGGATGAGTTCGACTCGAAACTGTTTAATATGGTGTTGTGACTCTGAGAATCCAGAATAGTGGTGAACATTCCACGAAAATTTCTTTATTTATTGCCTATTTATGCGCTTAAATTGAGTAGATTTCACTGAGCTTTATATACTATCTGGAGAGCGCACCCGAGACCAAAAGTGAAGGCAAAATAATGGCGGAGTTTAGCGATTTATGACCTAATTTGGTCCCCTATTTTCGCCTGAAATACCACTGACCAACCGCAATGCTAACCGTAAAGGAGAATCATTTACCCCCCTGGTTTTGCCCAAAATATTTCTTTGGCTCGCAGCAAAAAGTTATATTTTTCGAAATGCCTCGTTGGTTGCACTGCTTTTGGGTGCCACAAATCTTTAACAAACAAAAGAACATTTCCTGTCACCGGTAAGAATGCAATAGATTTAAATAGACAATGTAGTGTTTATTACTTTCGTGTTAAAGTCAACCGCATGAGGTCGGGGACCAAATTAAAATTTGCTCGTGAGATTGCAGTTGTTTACAATTTATTCTTTTCTTAGAGTTCAATACGAGCTGTCAGTGTTGTTGAAAACGAAACTATCGAATACTGTCCATGACATCACTTTGCATTGTCCCAGACAAAGATTTTATTGTTGTATATTGAACCTACAGTTACATTGTATGTATATTTACACCTAGTGTAGTGATGCATCAATAGTGTTCATTTAAATCAGTCACTAGTTCAGTGCTGGGCTATCTATTAACAACAAGTCAAAACAGTATATTACATTTTCTACTATTGTTTTCAGGAATAGTATCTTTGTTTTTCAGATGCCATTGAATGGGAAATGTTAGAACTGCTGGTGACAACAAATGAGCTTGCAGCAATCATATTTTCAAAGGCTGTGATTACTACATGATCTCCAGCAATAAACCATTGAACATTTGCACTGTACAGTACACTGATCTAATAAAAAACTGCCATCCACCATGTGCAGCAAGCAGCATGTTAAACTTATTGTTATGCAGTTGTTAGGAAAAGGTGCAAATACAATTTATGATGCTCAGGATGCTTCCCAATCAACTGGATTGTTTTGTCTCGTGTCACCTAATTAATGCATCAAAGTAAGAGGGTGATTACATGAGCCAGGCTAGCCCAGTTAGTGGGACGGAGGTTCATCACTAAAATATTTCCTGTTTATTATGTAACAGAGTATTTGAAATAACATTGAGGTGGGCTTGGGTAGCTTGGGCCTAGTACATTCTGATTGTTGTTTCCAATCTTGTTTTACACAAGCCTTGAAGCAGCAATAAGATGGGATTGAAACAGTTTAGCCCGGCTCATGTAAACAGTCCCTAGAGAGTAAAAATTTCACACTGGCATTTGGCAGCTGGAAAGTTGATTGTGGATATGAAATGCATGTTAACAATCTTAAACTACAATACAAGTCTGAAAGGTACCCTGTTTTTGAGATCTCTCAATTGCTAGCAACAAAAGTAGTTCTCACAGCATAGAACCAGAACAGTCCTCTAGGTTGGTATGTCATTTTTCATTTACTAGTGGATATACATTATCTACTGCTAACAGTATCTTTCACGTCATTTGTTTTAATAAATTACCTATGTCAGAAATATTTGTAATAGTTAAAAATACAATAATTGAACTATCATGTAAAAATTAAATTATGTATACGTATAAATTGATAGATTTCATTAAACTAGCCTTGTACTATGTCTTGTATTATTGAATATTTTGTAATTTCTGACTGCACATTAAAGAAAATGTACTGCCAGAGATATGCCATGTTATTGCATGTATAGTAAATGTATGTCATTGGCAATACACTTCCAATGCTGTCATTCTGACCATCATGTGTTGTATACACAATCTATGTACAAATGGCTTGACATTACGAATAATCCCACCAACAATTCTTGTTATTTTATGTTGGTCTACATCTTGAAAAAGGGCAAATTTGGGAAGTCAACATTTATTAAAGTATTTTAAAAAGATCATCTATAACACCAGGCATAATATTTCCGCACATGAAAGCATTTAAAATTTGGCCCAGCCCAGGAAAGCATCATACGGGTCTGCTAAAATACTTATTAATACGAGAACTGTGTTAAATGTCTTGTACAAATCATGACAGTGAACGAAGGCTGCATGCTTTGGCAGCTAAGAACAAATGGGCCGTAGCGATGAACAGATGTTTTTGAGAAGCCGTACATAACAACATACATCCTTATTTGCCGTTTACCTCTTTCTTCAAATATCATTTCCTCACTATGTTCAAAGATTTAAACTTTCCATGGGTCAGAATAGGGAAATAAGTTTTCAACAACCTGTTTCTTGTATAAAATACTAATATTCTCAAGTAATCCAGCGGGGTGCAAATTTTGTCGTGGGCTCATGGTCCAGCCTTGGTCAGAGGTAATTCAAGCGAAAATAGGGGACTAAATGACGTCAAAAGCTTGAAAATCCGCCATGTTTTTGCCTTCACTTTTTTGACTTGGGCAAGATTGAAGCATGCGCTCCAGATAGTATATAGAGCTCAGTTGTAGAATTGCATACTTTGTTGTTCTTTTCCATACCCTATGGTCCGCAAACGCATTGACAGTTCTCCGTAGCTGATCCAACTATCGACCGTTGGTAGATGATTTTACAGTTCCATAGTATTCAGTTTAATTTTGTTAAAATTTCAAGCACTCACAAGAAAATGCTGTTGAGTTCTATTACAAAATCGTATATGGGATAAACTTTGTGACCTCAATAGGATGCAGCGTCTTGTACTCTATACTGTACACACCGTTCGAAATTATTAAAGAATTGTTGCGTATACTGTTATATGATTTTGTCATCACTTTTTGAACAAAGATCAGTAAAAGCAACAAGCTCTTCATTAAATTAAAATCGATCAATAACATTATTCGGGCTCCATTCCAGTTTACAATCCTGAACCTAGTTTCGAGGTCAGATTTTTTAAAATTATTAAAACGGGTTTTCAAATGTCGAGTCCGGGTTAGTTTCAAGGTGGGTGCGGGTTTTTTCGGAGTCCCAGTTTCATCAAGTCCGAGTTCGAATCCAGTCCAGCTTTCAAAGTATGCCTAATTTTATTGGTCTTCTGTTACTAATTAAAGTGTTGCACAGGTCTTGTTTCCGACTTTGTAGCCTTGGATGTTGGAGCTTTTACAGGTTGTGTTGTACAAATTTCAGGAAGATAGAAGTGAGAGCATACTTTTTTTAATCCTTTATAAATCATAAGATAATTACTTTGAGGGCTATGATTTAAATTTGAAGGCGGTACTCAATGGTACGCAATGATAGCTTGAGCCAGTACTAGAGCTCATTACAGTAGTGTAATAAAATAGAAACGTTCTCTATATATTTTTATAACTTTGTTAATATGTTGGCTCCAAAAATTATTCATGAACACAGTTACTCCTAAAACCTTGGCATGGTTGACGACATCAAAGTTCTTCCCATCTGCAGGATCGGCGTCAAGCGAATGTTTTGGTTTTTTAAAATTGATAATAATTTCCCTGCACTTTTTAGTATCTTACCACAGCTTGTTTTATAACCACCAATTCTAGACAATGGCAGCCTCTCTAGCATTTCCAAACTCGGTAATGCAACCATTTTTTTGGTTCAGATTGGTGCATTTGAATTCTTAATTTAGTTGAAAAATGAATGCACGTTCAAATGCATGGGTTTCTGCATTAAACAAGCAACAAAATTCAAAGACGAAACCGACTATAATTTAGGGTTTCAGGTTCGTTTTGATAATGAGTTACTGAGAAAAAAAATGGTTAGACGAATAATTAAAAAAGTTCCCAAGTTCATACAGTTTATTGAAGAAACGCAGAGCTGTAGTGATGCCGGCATGAAATACATTTCCAGGCTCTTTAGCCAGACTGAATATGCCGCTTTGGCTGCCTATCGACGGTTATGTTCTATTCTTATTACACAGTTCAATCATTCTGAATTAAGCTGGACAGATCAACACCTTTTGGTTACTTACAAACGTAAATACGGCTGAGACTGCTCCCAAAGCCGGACACGGTTATAAAATTTCCATGTTAGAAATTACTCACTGTTCAAAAATCTATTTTGTTTCAGAAAAAGATGAGAAAACTGTTTTTGAAAGAAGAACAAGCTACATTACAAAGTCGTCTATCGCTTTAAGTCTGGAAATAGCGATACTGAAAATGCAGAAAAACAATGTTTATTCCATGTCCTAAGCACCAAAAATTCAAACAAGACATGAGAATCTCAACCATCAGACACGTAGCAAATGCAAAGATAAGTCGCAACTATCGCCTATCCCAACACAAAGACCATATGACACATTTTAATTGCAGAAGTATGATGACCGACATGGACGAACTGAGATTAACTTATGTTGATTTTCACCCATTGTTCATCAGCGTCACTGAGACATGGCTTGATAACTCTGTTTCAGATTCTGAAATCGAAATAGCGGGGGTTATTCGTTAACTGATTGATCTGAAAAGCGGTTGCAGGTTAACGAGAGCTCTGATGCATATAGCCAGTGATGAGATATACGCTAGAAGAAGTGCCTTTAAAAGAAGTGGAATTTAAAGTGCTTTGGGTGCAAATGCGATTGCAAAACATTAATTGTTAATGTGGATGCACGAACAGGGCACCTAAGGTTCGGTCGATGTTTTTTATTACTTTGACGATATACAGCGAAATGCCGGCGAAAATGAATAAATTGGAAGTTATTTTATTAGGTGATTTTAATAGCGTTTGGCTAAAAGGAAATTTTGGTCAAACGGACAGAATACATCGATTAGTTATAGTCAAAGAACTTTAGCAATCGATTAAAGAGCCCCCCTTGCGTCAGCCAGTCTATACGTACACAGCTGAATGTTTTAATTACTTTTAGACCAATATGGTTCAAGGCAGTAAGTCGCCCTGCGAAGGATGAAATTATAGAAAAGGGCCTGTGGAATGACAAAAAAGTGAACGATTTAATAACTGATTAAAAAGAAGCTCGCTGGAGTATGATTGAGCGCTATAACGATGTTGATGACATGTCTTTTCCATGGGAGTCGTTGATGAGATCTGTAATTCATCAACATTTCCCCTGTCAAGTGAAAACGTGTATGGAGACATACTTATCCTTGGCTTGATAGTACTGTCTTAAAATTTATGAGAAATCGCGAGTGAATGCCTAAATAGCGAGAAAATCTGGATTGTAGCAAGAGTTGGATCGCTAGAAGTGCATTCGAAATCGAACCACTAAGTTTAAAAGGAATGTTGGCACGAAATACTTTAGAAAAAGTATGAAGACAACTGTAGATGACAAACAGCTTTTGGAATATATTACACTACACAAAGCCGTCCAAGAAACACTGGTATCAAATTGATCAGTTAGTTTTTGATGGCAGGGAGATAAAAGACAGACAGGGTTTTGTAAATAGCTTGCATGTATATTTTGCAACAACTGCGTTCTCCCTATTAGGCAATCGGAAAATTCAGCCGAATTGCAACAGTGATCGAAGTACCGGCAACTTCACTGTTGATTGAATGAAAACTTTATTTAAGTGTCAATGTGTTTAGCTGTAATAGCTAATTGGGAACACTACTTATCACTAGCTATAAACATGAAATGGTTGTCTATGTTACAAGATTTAATAAGGGCTATCGAAATATTTTAAAAGATTAATAGAACTCGCAAAGTAAGTGTTTGTTAGTTAGAGCATAGTCTGCAGTTTTTACATCCATCCCTCAACATTCTCTCCAGATCTTTATATTCCTTATTTTTTCAATAAATGATTTCAAATTAATACTTTGCCGCTCATGTGTTTCCAGCCTGGACTAAAGATAAGGTACAAACTATCTGATGGAATGTTTTCCACATCTGACACTTTAAAACCTAGCTAGATTGAAGTCCGCATTACGCAGTTCGTAACGCTGTTCCATTCGTTTAAATAGTTCTGCTATGCATGGCGGAACTAAATTGGTTTTGACCTTATACATTAGGATTGAGATGTCCTAGAGTCTTCTATTATATAATATCTGATGTTTAACTCGACTAAGTATCTCGTTATAATTAAGGTTGTTTGTCCTAAATACTGCTTTTGAGGCTCCTTCCTTTACTCTTTTGAGTTCTTTTCTGTCCGACACTCTACAGAAGATCGAAACAAATTGCAATAAGCTAAGTGTGGGAGAATGAATGATTTGTACAGTTGTAATTTGGCAGTCGTTGGAATGAGCTTACGTATATTCTCATTATCACTCCCATTTTCTGACTGTATTTAGTGCAGACATCGCTAATGTGGTTCTGAAATTAATATTATCATCAAATATAACTCCTAGTATTTTCAGGTAGCCTGAACATGCAATATTATGATCATCACTTCTCAAGCCAAAGTAATCACGACTCCTTGCGTTGCATTTCGATTGATTTAGGCTTAATTTCAATGTCTGGTATGTCTTGTAGCTGGGTTTAGGAAGATTTTCTTTGTACAAGTCAGATGCAGTGTCAATCGCTATGGACAGCTCGTTTTCAATCCTCTTCATTTGGGTTCCAACTTTAAGTGGGTGATGGTCATAAGAGTACATATGTAGGTTTGACTTTCTTACCGTCCTAGCCAGATCATTTTGGAATACGTTTCAAAGCAACGGACCAAAAGATGATCCTTGAGAGCATCTCCTTACTACGTCCTTCCATTTGCTTACTGTAGAGCTACTAACCATTTTCACGCTATTTCTTCTGTTATCAAAGAATGCCCTCATCATAATTAATGCTGCTTCAGAAATACCATACGCCTTAAGCTTTTTAATCAAAAGACTTGCAGTTGTGGCAAAAGAACGAGGAACTGGCGACTGAGAAATGCACTTTAACTGACGTGTCTTGAGAGAAAACAACGTTTTTGCAGCTTCAAACACACTGGATACAACCAAAGCATACGGATCAGACAGTAGTTCAGCTAAATTCCTGAAGAATTCTGCAAATTATATTGGTAACACTGTACCTTGTTTGTTTAATGCATCGTATGAAAGCCGATGATATCTGTCTGACACGAAAACACCAAGAGTGACACCCGTGCTCGAAGGGGGAGTTAAAGACAGGTTGCTACAACCAAAGACAAATTTCTGTGCTACCTTGTATTTCAACGGTACAATTATCGTTTGCTAACGCAAATTTTTGCATATTTTCTATATAAACTGCCTTCATTAGTAGCCATCAGCTTGCAGATGCCAAACACTCATCCACCACAGTCTCCCTTATATGGGCAGTGGACTCCCAGAGACAGCCAAAGATAAGAAGTAGAAAGTTGCTGGTGCTATCCTACAGATGAGGAAAGTGCTCGAGGTTATTGATGATAATATTATTATTGGCAAACTGTCTAATAGTTGTACAATTGGCGTTGCACCCGTATGGTGTATAATTTACCTACAACAGAGAGATCAGTATACGTTAGGTATGGAAAAATGGAATTTGATCAGTGCTTAAATTGCGTACGGGGGTGGTGCCGTGTTCGATTCTAGGACGGACTCTTTTTAATATCCACATCCACTGCATCGCCGATGCATGGAAGTACAGCCTGCCAGCCTGATTGGCGGGACGGTCTGAAGGTGCATGCTGGCGCAAAAGATATCAGTATAGTGAAACAACGCATTAATGAAGATCTCGTGGGTATTGGAGATCATACACTAGAGTGTATTAAAAGCTGAAATTGTTGAGCAGACTCTCATTATTCCTTGATCCAAATACACTGTTTAGAGCCTACAAACAAACCGTGCTGTTTTTTTTCGACTACAGTTTCGTTGTATGGTGTATGTTTCGCAAAGAGAACTCCCAAGTTTCAATGCATTACCCTAATTTGAATTTATTAAAATATTATTTTTGCATCTGACTAATTTGCAATGAGTACATAAATCAGTGTTTCGTTTTTTCTGAATCACGCTGCAGAACTAGGCAGACTACACGTAGGAGAGTCTTGGGGCCTTTTTACTTTAGTCTGCACTGTCAGCGATTGTAAATAAGGAACGCAGCAGGCATTGCTCTTCGTGTTTGTTAAACAAAAAACTGACGAATCACCACTCTTCTAGTGCATGTCCAAATCAACAGGGTAACTCACATCCGAAAACTCTTGCTGATCATTTGCCAACGTTAGCATAGCATCAAAAATTTGAATTATGGGACTTAGGCTAGTTGGCTCATTGCTATTTTTAGTTTATCGTTTATAGTTTATAGTTTATATAGATAGTTACTTTGAGGAGTATAAGCTGAATTATGTATACTATTTGCAATCGTTTTTCTGATGTATGCATTATGTATAGGAATATGAATTACCTTAAACTGCCTATTTTACAGCAATCAATTCTTAGTTTCCTAACTGTTTATCCAAGCCCACCCTATCAATTTCCCCTGTAGGAGGAAACCGGAGTAACTAGGAAAAACCTACGACTTTTGGCAGAGTAGTTGACAGATTTTTTAACACGATAAAGTACAGGCTGCATTGAGAATCAAACCCACAACCTCAGTGGTGAAAGGCATATATCCTAGAGACATATCCTCGCAAACAACCTAGCCCGCACACTTCCCGTTGGTTACTTTAGTTATGTTGAAAATTAGCTTTTCGAAAGCAAATGGCGTGATTTCAAATGTGAATTATCTTCAATAAGTATTTAATCAATTTGCCTACGAGCGATGCTTTCCAAGTCCTTTATCTTGGCAGTCATGTTCGATATTATCAGTCTAGAATTATTTACTTGTTATGCAAGTGCAGTGTTGTCTTTCTTCAAAGGAATATTTTCGTTTTCAAGTGAAATTTTATACTCTTCCGAGTTTGTCTGATTACTGTGTTTTACATATGCTTCTTTTCTAGTTGATATTATACCCTCGACTGGTTGTACAACTTTTAAAATTTGTCTTATAGTCGTTTTCCAAAATCTTTACATTTGTTCACCGATCAATTTCTGCTTTTCTTGGCTACAAATACTTCTTTGTTTAATATCCCTGTCACCTTGCACTCCGCTATCAGTGTAGGACAAACTCTCGGTTACCATGTCATTTGATTCAGCAAAGTTCACTATAGTTCTCAGTGGAAACTTAAAATCTTCGCTTGCATCTCCATAGTTCTTTTAAGTGCTACTTCTGTCATACCATCTAGCTAAAAGATTGTCGACCTCTAGTTGTTAGCAGTGTCCACTAGCCGATGTCTATAATTCTTGCACTGCAACAAATCCATGAGTAAATGCTACTCTATTATTGAGTATCAGCTGCGTTTACGCAAAAACGGGAGTTAATTTTACTCAATGTTGAGTTTCAAATTTGAGTAGAAGTTAATGAGTAATGCTTACGCAAAGTTGAGAGTATATTTTACTCAGCAAAGATTAAATGGAAAATACTGTATACTCAAAGGTTGAGTAAGTCTATTGAACTCAATATTTTGCGTAAAAACAAGACTATACTCATTAAAGGAGTAAAGTTTTTTTGTACTCCATTTCTGAGTAAACGCACTTTCCAAGTTTACTCCATATGTTGAGTACGCTTACAGAGTAAACTTCTCTGAGTAAAGTAAAAAGACCGAAAATACTTGAGACTAAAAGACACAACGCATGCAAGCAAAAATACCTCCCAATATGAATATGGCAAAGATTTTTGATTAGTCTAATTTTTTTGGAAGTTTATCATACAATTATATTTTTTAACTATTAAACAACCTTTTACTGTTCCAAGCCTTGAATTTTCGAACGACGAAGGAGCACACAAAACGGCTATAGTATACGCAATATATTAGCAGGAAACCAGGAAAGTCGAAACATGGAGGCTGAAAAAATTACGCAGTATCCGTACTGAAGACACTGAGAAAAGCAATGACAAACAACAAGATCAAAAATTCTATTTGCTGTAGCAATCCTATGGAGACGAGACTTCTGCTAGCGTTGGACAGCGCGTAAAAAATATGTATTACATGCAGTTTCTGTAGCAGCAGAGGAAACGTTTCTCTTGCAACGTAATTGTTTGAGGTCACTTAACGACATTCCTATGGGATAATTGCTCCACACGTTCTAATTTGAATAATTTCATGGCGGATGCAATTCATCAACCAATCAAATTTTGATACTATTGCGCGCTTTGCTTCAAATTTCTCCGACGGTCACAATGTTTGTTTCATGCTGCCACTGTCTTTGTCTATTCGCTAAAAAAGGTCTTCTTTCAAAGATTCAAGTTGCGTTATTAACTAAATTCTTGATATATGCTCAGTACTGAAGAAGATATTCAAACATGGCCTTTTACTGGCGAGTACTGTCGGACTATTAAAGGTATGGAATCATTACAGTTTTTATACACGAGTTATATACATACGACATGCGTTTGAAAGGCTGGTTGTCAAACTACTTTCCAGTGGCGTGTTTTTATATACGCGCATACAAGCGAATAAGACTTCAGACTTGGTAATTGTGGAGGCACATGCAGCTTGCTAAATTATTTGCCTGCATAAACGACGACCGCAATCAAAAACGCGTCACACGGCTTTTATACTTGTCTCCTTAACAAATAGGTAGCAATGCAAGTTGCCTTCCTCTAGTACAGCTCAAATCTTAGTAAATTCCCGTTTGAAGTCAGTTTTTCAACTATTATCTGGTTAGCTAGGCATGGCCATGGTGTATTAAGTTCTCTTCACTGCACACATGTATTTGTTTAGAAAACATGACTGATGGTGCCCTTCGAAAGAAGCTTGACGGAAACAGAAATATTTGATAACAGAGACGCTCATTTCCAGAGAGAATGATGATATTATTTTTGAGCGCAAAAGAGCACGTGCAACTAACTGACGCACTGCCAACCGCTTTACAAAATACCAACAGTCAAGCAAGCATGGGAGATCAACTGATCAAGTGGATCCTGAAAGGTTTGACTATTGTTTATATTTTATTCGTGAGTCAAACATGTACACACTAACTCAAATACACAAATAATATGGTTTTGCTTTCATACGTTCATGTTAAAGATTTTGCTTATAGTTGTTCGGCAATCTTTGCACGGTGTGTTGCCATTAATACAATTGCATAGCATGCGTGTGATGTATTTCTTTGCACTGATTATAGCATATACTTTGCCACTGACATTTCATAAGGTTTAATAACAGAAATTTTTTTGTTCAATGTAGGATTTTGCAGATTTTTTTCTGTTACTGTCAGCGCCCATGAAGCGCATCCAAAAAGTCCTTGTCGACGGACACTCAATAAGTGGACGAAATGAGAGATTATAACTGAAAATCGACTGATATGTGCAGTTGAGGGGCTGCTTGTGGATGCCGTCGTAAGCTGCCCCCGGACAGTTCTTAAATTTGTTTTAACAAACTTGATAATATGTAGATAGTTTAGTTCAAATGTAAGTATTTGCTATTCTACAATCACGTCCATTTGTTTGGAATTTTATATTATATATTTATTGCAACATGTGTAGTTTTAAATATATGTTTAACTAACAATGTATTTATTTACTTCAGATCACTGCAACGGGTATTATTGCTTTGGTACAGCGTGCACAATCTTGTGTATACATTACTAACCTTGTCGAGTAAGTTTACTCATAAGCTGCGTAATGGTAGCATTTACTCAAATTTAAGAGTAACTATGGGTGCATAACATCTGAGTAACCTGTACTCATTTTACTAGTAATGTGTACTCAATTTTTGAGTAAACAATTTCATTATATTGCGTAGAATTTACTCAGATTTATGAGTACAATTAAGTCAAAAACTTGAGTGTATTCTACTCCGTTTCTAGAGTTACTTTTACTCCATAATGAGAGTAACTATGGATGCATATATTTACGTAAAATTTTGAGTAGCAATTACTCAGAATTTTTTGCAGTGTGCATTTGTTTATCAAACAATTTATCAACTAAAAGAAGAAGTTTTTCTAAAGAATCGTCTCGTTTGAGCTTTCCCTTGTCAGATATGCCTTAATATTTCGTTATTTTTGCACTGACTTTGCTCTTGTTTTCGACGTTAGCTTTTAAAAAATTAGAGCAGTGCTTTTGTCGTGGCAACAAATCTAAAAATCGCACAAAGAACGTATTAACCTTGGTGAATGGTTTAAGAAAGCCTAGTACTGAAAAGAACTGTTTTACAAACAAAATTTTGGCCTTTACAATAGCTTAGAAAGATTTAAGAACACTATGCATTTCAGCAGACCGCTCTTTAGATGTATCTTCTGCTAACTGGGTGTTGAATAATAGCTGGTAGTTATATTGGGGCAGGACGCGATGAAGTCATCGTGCTTGAATGGAAAGGTGTCAAAGTAACGCTAAGTTGAATACAAGTTCTGTTGCCGACAAAGATCCGATCTTTGAGCTTAATGTGGACACTTTCAATTGTCTTCAAGGCAAAAGACGTTCTGAGTTTTTCTAGAATGCTAAATTGGGAGCTCGTGTATGCTTTGGTACAAGAATCGTTTAGCAGTAAATGTTTTCCAATAGCCGAGTCACAATCAATTAGTTTGGAAGAGTTAGAGCTTCTGCTAGGCTGTTTCCTTTCCAGTTTTGTCTTATTTCAAATAGCTGTGGGAATGTTTTGATTGACTCTGTCACCTAGCTTTTGGGTTGTTCTACCCACATAATGAGAACCACACTCAGGTTTAAATTGATAAACAACTCAACTTCTGGAAAAGGCAGTAGAGTTTCCTTAGGGGTGGGTGGCAAAATAGTCTTAATGGAGAAAACAAATTATAATTTAGCAGCAAATAAGGTTTTGTCAATAATCTGCTTGAGATCTTTCTCAAAGCAGGTTTGCAAAATTTGGCCTAACCAGGGTAATTTCAAATACACAACACATTTCTCTAGACCGATAAACTTCTCTATATCTTCACTAGCTTGACCAAAATTTTGTCAAGCAGCCGCCCCGGGTAGCCATTACTGAGGAAAATCGATTTAAGTTTTGCAAGGTCGTCCTCCAAGAATCTATCAGATGAACTTTTGCGAATGCCATCAATCAGACATTTTACCAATGATATTTTCCTTCCTTTAGGGCTGAAAGAATCAAAGCTGGTATAATGACCAGTAAAAGTGGGCTCGTGATATATGCTAGTTAGGAATCGTTTTCTCTCTTTATGAACTAGTACATCCAGGAATGGCAGTTTATTCTCACTATCATATTCACAAGTGAACTGAAGTGAAGGATGAATATTGTTTAAGGCAACTAAGAAACACAGTGCTAGGTCTCTGTTGGTAAAAGGAGCAAAAGCATCAGCCACGAAGCGTTTGTACCAATGGGGCAAGGCATGAGAACGAGATTGATGAAAAAATCTCGTATCGTGGTAGCCAACGAAAATATTTGCAAGTGCTGGACCCAAAGGAGAACCCATTGCCACCCCATCAATTTGTTTATACATCGTGTCGCCAAAGCTAAATTCAACTCCCTTTGTAGCAGAAATCATTAAATCTCGAAAAGCATCCTCAGAAATATTAGGTGGTGTAATTTCAGAATGATAACGAGAATCTATACAGATTTGTATAGTTTCATCAAATGGGATATTCCTAATGAGATTAACTATATCAAAAGAACAAATGGTTGGATTATCAATATTAAGATTTAACATCATTATCTCATCTGTAAAACTAAAAGGGTCTTTCAACACAGGGGTGTATCCAGGATACTTTATACCTTCGTCAAAATTTTCGTCCATTAAAATTAAGCGAAAAATTTCCGGGTAGGTGTTTACGTACTTTACAACCGTTTTCGGAAATAATGAATACGAAATGCTAAAATGACTGTTTCCACGAATATCGCTGCTCATCTGCATGCCTAGGAAACACATAATATCAACAGGAAACCTTGAGATTTCACGAAATGGTTGGCCCTATTCTGATAGCTAATGTGCAGAGTGGTTTCAGGGAGAAACCACCTGCCTTCAAGCCACATTATCGATGTCAAACTGCTTAATTTTCATACCAATACCATTCAATTCCAACCCTTTGCACCTTCCAACCCCCCCCCCCTCCATTGACCTAACTCCAAAATTGTAACACCCATTCTATTATAATTATTATAGTATGGCATTTACAGTGACTATATTGTCAATTATTATTAACTGATATCATCACTAGATCTACTATTTCACATAAATGTTATTTGCATATTGAGTGATACAACGAAACCGAAGCAGTTATTAAAGTAAAGCAAAGTCTAGATGAACGTGTTTTGTTTTATTTTTAGTTCGTAACTCACCAGTTAAAACGGTGAGTTGATTCAGTAACATAAGTTAACATACACTGTGTGTTAAATATTAACCTATATTTCTTGTAGTCTTGTCTACTTTTATAAACAAACCTACTATTGCTATAATCAGATTTTTAGCACAACATGCATAAGCCCAAAAGTGTAAAAATAAAAAGATAAAGTCCCATGAAAATAAACATTGAAAACTAAGATAACATTGTCAATTTTTGTTTGAACAGAACATCATAAGTTCATAACCACAATAACCGTAGATTCGTATTGCACATGCACGCCACCTGCATTGCCCTTGCATGCAGTGTTGAGATAAGGTAATAAAACATAGTCAATATCCTAACAAAACACCCCTAATGTGAGCTCAGTTGCTCATAAAAACATAAATAAAACGGAGTTCGCTCCTTCGTGCTATGTAAATTATAAAAATCACTTGACTAGATCACCGCACTAAACGTTAATTATTCAAGTAGATTTTGTCTCTCAGGCACAGATCTTAAACACAATACGAATTGCCAACAAGTAAAATATTGTACATTTACCTGGCAACCTTATAACGCTATTTTATCCCTAGCATACTTGGGGTTGTAGGATTCCGCATCGACATTTCTCGCAAGAAAGGAACTCGTGTTGCTGACTATACTCAGTACAGACTAAAGAGGTCTTCGGAGTAATCGGGTCTTAGGTGAAGCGACTGTTCGCTTCTTGAAATCAGCTTCATTATCTTTACGATATTGGTGATCATTTCTGGCGAATGCAGACTTTACGGACTAGTAATCTTGCTGACATACTTTCTTATATAATCTCCTGACTTTTCTACTCGTTTTGAACCTTCGCTGTCAGCGCTCAGTGAGGCTGTAACACTGATATGGGCTGTAAATTTGCAGGCCAGGGAGTGAGTATTATTGCAGTGAATAAACCAACAATATTGCAGGAGGCCAAGCTATGAAGCAAAAAATCGAGCCAATAAGAGTTCAGATTTTTTTTAATCGCCCAATCAGGATGCTTATATGGAGTGTAAGTAAGGCAGACCTCCGCTTAGATAAGGCAAAATCCCTTTCAGCCAATCAAATGGCAGGAATTTGCCGCAAATGAGGGAAAATTCAAGCGGATTACCGCTATTATGACTCTTTTGCTCAGGGCTCAGTAAGACACTGCATGAAACTTGATAACTCATAACTGGACTGTTTTCTTCTATGATGATAAAACAACTTCTAGCAACCACTAATTAGTAATTCCCACTGACCGCAATTAGAAAACCTTGATCTGGAATATGGTCGCAATTTTTGCCTTAGTCGCGTGACTCATCTGACTACCCCTAAATCCGCCCCTGTTTCAAAATGCAAGAAGAAAATTTATCAAAGAAAGGTTGAGGCAATACTGCTAACTTTTTGTCCAAGCCACGATGAGCAGAATTATTGATTGATAGTACAAGTCGTAATGGGGCACCATCTTTATGAATTTTTGGCAGTCCGTACATTCTGGGCCTTTCTAATCCCGTTGGTCGAAGTTGCTTATACAGATCGTCCCTGATCTGGTTAGATATCTTAAGTTTAAGCCACTGCGCCTGGAGATTTCTCTCCATCGCTTTTGCTCTAACGTATTGTTGTACGTCACCAAGCGCGCAAAAGTTGGTGCTGTCCTAAAGTATTTGCACCATTTTGGTTTGGTATTCGTCCTTATCCAGAATTACTACACCAGATCCTTTGTTCGTTTTAGAGATAATAATGTCTTCATTACTGAGCAGGCCAACCAAAGCTTTGAAATGTTCCCTAGTTAATCAGAAATCTTTAGAATCTATGCGTGATCCACTGTATGCTGGTGCAATATCAGCAGTTTAGCCTTGCAAGCAGCTAGTGAAGCCTGACTTTCTGGAATGGGTTGGACTAATTGCGCCCGCATAGAGATTCTAACTCACTAAATATAGATTCTTGCTTAATCAACTTGGGAGATTTCAAATTTAAGCCTTTGGACAGAACCTCAGTTTTAATGGCAGAAAGCTCCTAATTAGACAAGTTGGTTACATGTGACAACCTATTAATCTTCCCACACCGACTTACTCGCATCCTAGAAACCATTTCAAAATTTTCCCTGGCCTCATCAGCCATTTTATTTTCATTATTATTTCCAATGTATGCACAAAACCTTATGAAATAAAACCTAGACAGAAATTCCTTCACTTTGATAATCTCTTTGTCAGCACACCTAACTAGAAATATCAACCAATTTCGTTTTTATTAATAGCATCTAACATAAACGCCTTTCCCATAGCCAGCGTGTATCACGCTCGACCATTTGCAGATCTGATCATCACATCTTTTGGTGCGACCCATAATCTCAAACACTCTTTCAAGAAACAGATCCTATTCCTACAACATCGAACTTCCCCCCTCAATCTCACCAATGTGAAGTAGAGCTCACAGTCTGACATCCGTCCATCACCGTCCTAGATCTCTTGATGAGAAGAATCATCTTGTTCATCCAAGGATGCATGGCTGTGTTGAACTTTAAGCTCGGAAACACATGTGCGTTTTTTTCGCTACCGATCGTTTGTTATCTAAAGCAACGGGGTTCCATTTCTTGCCGTGGTATTAGGGAAAGATAGCACAGGGAGTTGGTCTAGGTGCTATCGACCCAAAGGTTGCCAATCTCTTTAAGTATATTTTTTGTTCGCCAAGAAGTGTAATTGAACACACTCGATGCACACTTGTCGGCATTAAATCCTTCCTAGAGACAAGGTGGAGTCCTTAGGAGTAAGGAATCCACATCAAGAACATACCTTTTAAGGCTGGGTTTTCAAAGCGCTAAACATATACCGTCAAATTTTCATCACCAGAGCTGCAAACAACATTGTTTTCCTACTCGCTGACATGAATTTATGCCCATAATCTACGAAAATGTGGTCCAACTGGTGCTGTAGCACGCGCTTTTTTATTTAGTCAGTATAAATCATTGTCAATTTGATTCTTTGTTATATCTTCACTGGCTTCTGGCATCGCTATCATTTACGCAACGCTAATGTGACTTCACGAAAACATAAGGACAGTCACATCAGGCGTAATATGTGGGGTAAAATACATGTAACGCTATTTAAAAAATTACCTACCAGCACATTCCAGGAGTCGATTGACTTTAGAATAGTCTTCACCACAATTGTATAAACCGGGAATATTTTTGCAAGAATTGTTTGATTGGGATCCATCAACATCTTAAAATGAAAAATAAAAGTAGTTTCCATTGTTCACTTTGTTATCTATTGTCGAAAAAGTTATAATCACCTTTGAAAAATATTCAATTGGCCCTAATAAAAAAAATATAGACATCTTTCTACAGAGTTTTAGATTTCCATCAATTTCCTGGGAAGAAATGAGAGTATTGGAGAGTTATGTGAAGCAAACCTAACACACAAATTGGAAATTTTGTGTACATTCTATTTATTCCTACGCTTTCAGGTAAAAAAAGTTTCTGTAACAATTCTCTAGATCTTGCTTTCACAAAACTACCCAATCCATCATCAACCAAATTTACAAAACATAAGACCAAGAGCCTTCGCTTTCCACACAAAATACAGTTTGGCAACGCGACGGCAGACGTCGACGGCAACGTGTACGGCGGTGTAAAGGTTTTTCGCGAATAGCTATTGACGTTTTCGACACAACAGCGGATGACCTCAAAGGAGTAGTTGGGAAAACGGCAACGTATAAACAAGGTGTGCTCTTAATAGATTTATGTTAATTGTGAATAATCGTGGAAAATTAATTCATGAATACATCGCCATCTTCTTCTGCCGTCTCGTTCCCAAACTCTCTAATAGCCATATGGATGACACCGAGTTTTACATCGTTCTGACACTTTCGTTAAAAATTTAAAAATGAACTTAAGAGTCGATTTAAATTTATTTCTCTGTATGCGCTGTGTCATTTGGTTGTCGAGGGGAGCTAAAGTCATCGAGGCAATCTATATACCGACAAATAAACAAAATGCTAATTTGAATATGTCAAGAGATAAGAAAGACACATAACTGTGATCAGAAAGTCCTTATAGCCATTCTTCACGAGTCATGGAGCGAATGGAGTGGGCATGAGCCTGACCATATGCCAGTTCAACTAGTTGTTGTTTTTGAAATTACATACTGCTCTTTAAAAAAGCAAATTATTTTTTGCTTCCAGAAATCACAGCAAAAAATAAGATAAGTTGCTTGAAAACCTAGTTTGAGACTAACTGCATCACCAATCCACTGCATACTGTTCGAATCGAAATTATTAACATCCAAATCGGTTCTACGAGTACTCAAAATTATGCATATGTATACCCTTTGTTTATATACAGCATGGGAATAAAACGGACTGTCACAAAAGTGTTTTCTATAGGATGCAATAGATAAATTTCTGAAAATCTAAACTGAATTTGGAGTCCTTAGGCACTAGCAACAAATATATTTTAGATTACTAAACTCTCGTTATTATACTTAGGTATGTTTAAGCATGTGTTTTTCCTAATTTGACTACATTTGTTTTTTTCGTGGAGCGCATAATAGTCCAACCTTTTTTTTCAGTAAGTATTTTATCACCACGAAAAGGCTGACTTACATAAGGGCATTTAGGCTTCTCCTTGAATCCTGCGTCTAGATATTATTGGCATTTCGAAAGGGTAAAACAGGGTTTTGTTTTTAACAAAGTTTTGTTTAAAATTACATTTAATTGGGTTTTAAACGGAAATCTGTTTTCTAATTACAAATGAGGTGGTGTAAAAAAGTGCAGAATTTGTCAGCGAGCTTTATAAAGCTCTCTAGTACTTTGGTATGAACTAACAACTTAGGAAAAAATATAACTTCCTATAAAACGAATCTTCTGCTGTTATATTCATCTCAACTTTTAAATAATGTTTAGACAAGCATTTTTCTTATGTTTTGTTAAGCCAATGCTTTTGAAACAATGCATCCAGGCGATGAAGTATTTTTATATGTATGATTGTCTGAATACAATAGTGTGAAAGTATAAGTCGACTGGTACTTTTAGCAGATACATGCTCGTCAAAAAGACTTGTTCCAGAATAACTATGGTTCATTAGTCCAGAAAAATCCGAGTAGCTACTAATCTTTGTGAATATCAGACGAATACAATATAAAGTAGTAAGCTTTACTGTTGAAAGTCGAACTTAAATTACATTGAAACTTGCTATTAAATGGTTTGTCATTACTACTCATCTAATCTACCGGATTCATGCTGCAAACAAGGCCGATCTACTATGTTTGTATTATTTGTGCTCGTTTTTCATGAAGTTCTCGCCCAAACAAGGCCAATAGACTGCGATTTTTTAATTGCGCTTGTTTTTATTGCAGTTCTTACCCGTAAGACAAACTCAATATGGCTCAGTAGAAGCAACAGGGGGCTTCTGGGACATTTTGACCACTCCCCCTTTTAGGCAAACCTGTCAATCAAAATTCATACTAAACAAGTTCAAACACGCCCGAATGAATGCTAAACAAATTCAAACACGTTGTCCTTGCAAACCTATCAATCAAAAAGTCGTTGATTTATTATAGGCACATCTAAACACACCCAAAGACGTTTCTTGTATAAAATAAATGGACTCTTCCGAACAATCAATATTACGCGAACAACTTTTAAAACTTTCCGCATCAAACGATTTATGTAGATCTGATGGAAGACCTTACACACAAAGTTACATCAAAAAAGCTAGTTATGAAACGTGTGAACAAATATATAAAGACTATCAAAGAAAACAATTATCAGAAACAAATGAAATGTTGGCAGATACGGTTGTCGGAAAATTTTTTGAACTTTTAGAATATCTTGAACTTGTAGATAACTATCTACAAGTTCAAGATATTCTAAAAGTTGTTGAACTCAACAGAATTAGGAATCGAACTCATAGAATCAAAACCATTTTGTCAAGACATAAAATTAATTATGGAGTATGTTACTCCTTATATTCCTCTTATTGGAGTTCTTTCTGGAGGGCTTATTGTAGAAAAACATGTAATCAATAAGAAAATGAGTGGAGGGTGTTCCCCAAACAAGTCCTAACAAGTCCAAACAAGTTCAAACAGGTCTGATGACGTCGCAACTTAAAAAAGTTATTAAATAAAATAAGATGAATGGGGATAATAAGGTTACAAGTAACATAATTAAGGAGAATTTAGGACTAATGGATGACATCTCCACTAAATCAAAACATTTTAAACCACCCGAGATTAAAGACTCGTCTATAGAACCATTTAATATGATGATTAATGGATTTACTAATTGTGGTAAAACTTACTACCTACTTGAGTTGATTGAAGAGGAATATCTGGGACATTTTGACTACATTTTTTTAATTTGTCCTACCTACGAGTACAATGGAACATATCATAATTGGAAGTATGAAAAAGACGAAAAATTTATAGTTATATGCTGTGAACACGACGAAGTTGAAGAACACCTAAAATATATTGTAGGATTTGCCAAGGGAGCGAGTTCATTACTTATTCTAAATGATTGTGCTTCTCGAGGTTTTGTTAAGAAAAGAACATCGGAACTTGTAAAATTAGCATTTGGAGGAAGACATCTTGGAATTAGTACGATAGTGATTATGCAACAATTTACGTTGATTGCCAAACCTTTTAGAGATAACATTTCTAGACTTGTTGTATTTTTTAATCCAGATGGTAATGATATGAATACAATCTTAAAAAAATATTTAGAGACTGTTTCTATGAGGGAGAAAGATGATATTTTAAACTGGTTAAATAGTGTTACATATGGAAGGTTAGTTATATCATTAAGACCACCCATGAGTTATACATTAGAGTGTTAACATTTAGTAGAAAAGTTTAAAAACTTTTAAAAGTATAGAAACGAAGACCACTTATTAAGTTTACTATTACTATTTAGTATAGGCATTTCAATGACTTTGTTTTTGAAGTTAACCAGACCATCACTTATAACAAATATTTTACACAACACGTTCTCTGACGTGGCTTTTTTAACGATCTCCAATAGAATTCCGCTTTGAGTATCCATAATTCTTTTTCCACTTCCAATAAAGTTTTTATCTTCTATAGTTCTAAGATCAACCACCAACGCAAATTTATCCTTAAAGAGTTTACTAATTATCATTTCAGAGGTGGATGTGTCTTTATTGAATAGTCTTTTCGCTTTGTAATATAAGTCTTTTTTTTTAATGCCCTGATTATAAATGCCATTTGGAACACCTTCGATAGTTACTTTGACAGATTCAATATTAGGGTAAATGTATTCTTCACTATCAGTTATAGTTTTATTTCTAAACAACATCACAACGGCAGCCATGGTTTTTTTAAGAAGATTTACAATTTCATTAACTAAAGTACTTGCTTTATCCCACTCTACAGTTTTCATTAAAGTAGCATGTTCAAAACTTAGACTTCTTCCAACATTATATCCGGAAATGACCTGATCTGATAAAGTTTCATTTTCAATAGTTTCATATTCTAATTCAATATTTTCCAAGGTGTATCCTTCAATGCTTTCACCAGATTGTGCTTTCATAATACTTGAAGCTTTTGGTAGAGTAATCCTAAACTGGAAATAGTAGTTCTTACTATATTTTTATTTTTATTCCGAAGGCGCGGAAGCTAAGCCATAGAATTAGTATATTTTACTATTACAAGAAAGTGCTGACAATGTAAAAAATAGGTGAAAATCGGGTGTTTTTCCAGGGGGGTGCTCAAAAGATAATTTATGCAAAGATGGATGAGGATGATTATGGGAAGAATGACTTCCGTTTTGCATAAATTATCATGTTTGAGACGGGTATAATTCTATGTCCGTGAGAGATATGTGTTGATGATGTAATGTTTTTGGTATTTTATCTATGTGCGTGAGAGTATGTGTTTAGTGAGTGGTAGGGGTTGGGTAGGCTTAGCTCCGCGTTCCAAAGCTGTGGTTGTGCCGAATGAGTAAGATTAGGAATGGCACGGTATTATATAGAGGATAGTAGGGGAATTCCCTTTTCATCTCGAATATGATTGGTTGATATTTTTATCTCGAATATGATTGGTTGATAGAATCAACCAATCAGAATCATTCCAGCACTATATAAACCGTGGCTCTAAGCTGCAACAACCAGTGAAGATGCTGATGAATTTTCATTCATCAGCGTCTTCGCTGATATAAACAAAAAGTTGCTTTTTTAATTGTGTAGGGGTATTCACATATTAGTGAATTAGGGCTTAGCTCCGCTATCCAAAGCCGTGGTTGTGCAGAATGAGTAAGATTATGAAGGGTGATGTATTATATAGATGCTGTTAGGGGATTTCCCTTTTTTTCTCGAATAATATTTTTTTGGTAAATCGAGATTCTCGATTTAACGTGTTTTTTTGTGTTAAATCGAGATTCTCGATTTAACTGCATTTTTGTGTGTAATTAAGTCTAAGTTTCTCGATTTAACTGCATTTTTGTGTGTAGCGTTAAAGAAAAGGTACAATATATGATAAGTCATTATAAAGCAGACGCTAGCGAATAAACATGTTGTCTTGTGCATACTGTAATGCGGTTCCTTGTAGTCATTGTATGCGTTTAAAAGCGTTCGCTGAACGAGAACATGAAAGATTTTATGTCCAATTGAAATGGCGCTTTTTTAATAAGACAGTTGTGTAAGAGAAAGTGTCATACAAAGACTTTGTATCAGCGAGTGGACTTAAACTCCCATATCTAAATATGGGGTGTATTAGCACGTTCAAAATTGAATTTAAAGAAATATTAATGAACATATGGGATAATTTGGAATACAAAAGTATAAAAGGCGATGATCGTAATTCAAACATGGAACAAACAGGCAAGAACATAAGCAGTCTTAAATATTCATTTGTACTTTAATAAATGACCGTTGCGGAGTCCTTGTTGCTATTAAAAGAACTGTATTATATTGCACAAACACATGGAACAATCAAAGAAAAGTATTTTTGAAAAGAAAGAAATTTTGCCAAAACATGACGTATATTTCACGCCATCTTCTGGTTTTGAATGTAGTTATTGTAGTCATATCGATTGTGATGGGAAATGCAATGAATATACAAGTATTCCTCAACAAATAGAAAGCCATGGGACTATCTTCATCCCTCAAGATTCATCTTTTGTTAAAGAATCAGAGGACCCGTATATAATATTATATTGGTACACAAACAAACACGGTCCTTATGATTATCAATTCGCATGTGAAATCGGTATTGAAGCATTTCGTGCAGTATTATCTGGTTATAATAAGGAATATCAATTTCTAATTAATGATTATGTGACGGTGTACACGAT
>JAOBYK011207526.1:0-22130 GCA_025434845.1 Phenganax subtilis | reverse complement strand
GTTTGCCAAAAGACCATCACAATCTAAGACATTCCAAAATTATTTCCAATAAACAATCACATTTCCGCCTTTTGAGGTGCCAGTTAAATATCGGTAATATCAACAACAAATATAGCGATACCGATATTTTTATTTTAGTGCCGATACGCCGATACCGATATGCCGATATGGATATCGGTGCATCACTACCATGCAACCCTCCTTGAGTTTTGTCCCTGCATATGGTAAATATATCGTGATGTAATAAACTTTTATATTTACTTTTCCCACAAATATTTTTTACCTTCTCACGCAGTTGACGAAAAGACAACGTTACCGCTTCAGTATCATTGTGAACGAGATGAAACATCTTGAGATCATCCCGTACGTGACGTCATGTGTGGCGTTTGTGAATGCAATCATAATGTCGACTGATGATTTTCAAGAACGTTTAAAAATACGAAACGAGTTTGTAGGTAAGTTGTAGTTATTGCTACTGAGTTGAAAGAAGTTTATAAGTAAGTTGCAGTTGCTACTCCTCACTTGAAAGTTGTTGCTGCCAAAGGCAGCCTCCTATTCTCTTTTCCGCCCTAGTCGTTTGGCTGAGCTTAGGCGAGCTATGTAGTAGCGACCTGTATTTCGATTTGGAGGACAAAAATTCTCAATTCGGAGGACATAACTAGGTTTCTAGGACTTGAGACTGGTTTAGACGTGCCGTTTCCATGGAATAATCTGTCGAATTCAAAGTAGAAACTGCGTTTCTCGAGAATTTAACATCTAATATAACCGTGCCGAAAACAAGAGCTCGGGTTTCCAACGTTACCTAAACTTAGTTGGACGTTTATAGACGTTTAATTTTTTAGAAATATTAAATCTTAACAAATTATGTTTGAGAGATAATGCGTCCGTACAATGATAGAACTGAACTACAAGTTGGAAAAGTATTGTTGATCGTTGGCAATTTCCGTGCTTGGCACCACTGCTTTTACTTAGAAACCGCAGGCTTGCAAGACAGTATAAACTGTCATCGTCATTCTTCTAGGAGCAGTAATTCTTCTCATTACGAAAGATGTGATTGATTGAAAACCTGAAGAACGTACGTACATGGAAATGCAGCATTGCTGGAGCTGTGACAGAATCCACTCAATCGCATTTTTTTGGATGGGAAAAATCGCAATGGGCAATTTGCATTATAGGCTATAAATTTTGAATCAGACAAAAAGCATCTAATCTATCACCACAGCAAGACAGAGCATCTTACATAAATTTAGTAAAACTGCAATGCTTGATTGCGAAATGTTAAAATACGCGGAGAATATATAGTCCTGCGAAGTTCTCCAATTTTGTACCATTGTTACTTGGCTCAAAAGTGGTAGCAATTTTCGCACGTTTTACAAGAATATAAAAAATTTGAAAACTTCATAGTAAAATAATTTCTGCATTTTGCTATATTTTGCAACCACATTTTGTAGTTACTCTAAATTTAAGAAGATTTTTCCAGCTATGATGATGGATTTACTTAAATCAAACTTTAGTCTTTAAGGCAAACTGTCCATATAGTCGCCATTGCAAGCAGGGGTTTTGAACTCACCAGTAATTAGTTTAACTGTAATTACAACTTACCTATACACAAAAATTTTGCTCACCAGAAAAGCATTTTTAGTTTATCCACAATATATCAAGAAAGAGATTCAATATGGATTATATGCATAGATTATTGTTTTTATCTATGTAACACACATGTTACATAGTTTTTGCTCTGGTTTAAAGTGATTTACATAATTTTATTGATTGAATTTACTAGGGCTTGGATTGTTAGAAGAACTAAATGTGCTTAGGTTGGTGAAATTTCGTTCTATAATCTTTTATAACTGTTAAGGAACATTTCCTCACCGCAGTTGGTAATTTCGAAGCATGACCGACTCACTTCATTCTGATTAGAAATGAAGATGATGACGATTTGCTGATTCAAATCGAAGTTTTTGAACATCAACGTCTGAATGATGAAGATGAGTTTGGTGATATTAATCTGAACAGTCACAACGATGTTTTCCAAGCTTTATTTCAAAAGGTGCGTAATAATTTTATAGTCCTTAACGCATTTGATTCGTTGCACCGGGGTTTTTTGATTTCCCCGCAGTAATGTTATGCCTATGGTTGTGCAACTTTTGAGCATAACTATTTTTTCGTAAGAAATAATTAGCAATTCGTGTGTTTTTAACTAATTAAATCACGATGCTTCTGGCACTTTTGCTTCGCATCTGGGAAAAACCTTCGCGCACTAAAGACCAAGGGCCAGTTGTACGAAAGGTGAATAGCGTTATCCGCTGGATAGTAGTATATTTAAACAATTGTAAAACTTTCCATTGATAAAATTAAGATTGCCATTTATAGATAAAGATTGCTATGTTTATTTCTTTGACCAGTTCAAATGTTTCGTCGCTTTTTGTCTAATTTTGCGAAGGTTGAAAAAACCACTATCCAGTGGATGGAGCTATCCACCTTTCGTACAACCAACCCCAAGAGTAAAGGGTTACTCTTTGTTGATAGTGAACCGTATAAATTGGCCTTAAAATCTGTTGAACAATTCATTTATACTTCATGAGCAAAACAGGAAGAAAAACATTACATTTATACATCTGACAGAGCACTCTTGCTAGTCTACTTGTATATTATCTGGGATCAATGTGCAAAACCATGGAAACGAAAATTCTAAGACCTGTAACCACATGCATGCACTGAAAATTTCCTTAAGAGGAAAGCATTCTTGTCTACTTCTAGATATCAACAAAACCATACGCTATGAACTTTTTAAATATTCTTCAATCGCTCCTTATCTTGGATGATGACAATGAAGTGACAGATCGAAAGTGGGAGCTGATTGAACATTTGATAACGAAAATCTCTTTAGTCGAAGATGTTAGCAAAATGAACATGATTGCAAATGACCAGGAGGTGGTTGCTTTGAAACAATCTTCTAATTCTTTCAAGCAAGGAAATGAACGTTCAATTAGCAACGCTAACGTTGGTTCACAAACTGATTGTTTTACTCAAGATAAATCTACATCAACTGACACCGTCCAAAACGCAAAATCAGAAATCACAGATGTTCAGAATAATACAATGAATAGCCCTCCTCCACCTCCTCCCTTACCTCCCTTACCTAATGCACAAGAGGCCTTATCTCATCTTTCATTTACTGGACAAGCAGATATCCCTCCACCACCCCCACTTCCTGGACAAGCAGGTATTCCTCCACCACCCCCACTTCCTGGACAAATAAGTATCCCTCCACCTCCCCCACTTCCTGGACAAGCAGGTATACCTCCACCTCCCCCCCTCCCTGGACAAGCAGGTATTCCTCCACCTCCTCCTCTTCCAGGGCAAGCAGGTATCCCTCCACCTCCCCCACTTCCTGGACAACTAGGTATTCCACCCCCTCCTCCCTTGCCTGGGCAAACAGGTGTTCCTCCTGCTCCATGTATCCCTGGAGCTCCTGGTGTCCCACCGCCACCCCCTAGTGTTCCTAGTATTCCTGGTGTGCCCCCTACCCCTGGGTTAGGAGTGACAAATCAACAAACCACGACCCCACCAGTTCGACCAAAGACCAAAATGCGAACATTGCAATGGGCTAAGATATCTCCTATGGTTGTGAACAAGAACTACAAGAATGTGTGGATCAGAGTTGGAAAGCTAGCTCCCATCCAAGCCAAGTTTGACCTAGGAGAAGAACTTTTTTGTCAGAAAAGTAAAAAGGTTGTAAAAAAAGATGAAAACAAGAAAAAGGAACCTAAAGTAGTGAGTCTTGATTTGTGTTGTGGATAGGAGGACATAAAAGTACAAGTGTTCTCAATTTTTAGCGTCTTTCTAGCGATCTTTCTATTACTACAATGAAAGATATTCAGCACATAGTAGAAAAACTACTGTAGTAACAATAGCAAAAATATGCTGGCTTTCATAGACTCGTCAAATGATGCAAAGTTCTCTCTGCATATCTTACTCAAGGAACTGGTCTCCTCTCCGTTTTGCAAAATTCATAATCTGGAGTGTTCCGTCAGTTTTACATTGTTATAGTGCATGCGTTAATTGTTGTTGTATGGAACTAAATTACAATTTTAGAGTCATGAAGGGCAAAATTTTCACACTTGCTTCGCTCATGTTTTAACACGATTTACTATTCATTATAGATCAGTCTTTTGGATCCAAAATCAAGTTTAAATATAAATATATTCCTCAATCAATTTAAAAGGTAAAACAAATTGAAGGCAACGTTAGTTTAACTGTTTGGATGTAAAGTTAGTCACATAAATATATGAAGATCAGATATATTGCAAACTTGCATAGAAAACAACTGTGTTTGTGTAATTATTGAACATGACAATCGACAATAGTTAAGTTAAGTAGCGTCTTTTTATCTTCCCTTTCAGACCGATCGATAATATTGTCGAAAGTATTCGCTCTGGAGATAGCAAAGCATTTGACCCTGATGCCCTGAAAGGATTTCTAAAAATTTTACCAGATTCTGCCACGGTATGTTTAACTGGAACTTATGAATTATCTTAGTAATGCATGAAGGATGCGTTTGGATTACTGTATCTTGGACTAATTAATTTACTTTGTTTTCATTCTTGTGCCCACAGTTTCTATTCGTAATGAAATTATGAAGTAAAATTAGCTCATGCAAACTGTTCTTCCAAGCTGAGTAAATGTTACAACGTTAATTAACCTATTTTAGGTCGGTATGCTGAAAGACTTCAAAGGTGACAAAAATAAGCTAGGAAACGCGGAAAAATTTCTTCTTGCTTTGATTGCAGTGCCTAATTATAAACTACGGCTGGAAGGAATGATTGCCAAGGAAGATATGAAATCAACGGTTGCTATGCTGAACGAGAAGATTGATGTACTGCTTCATGCTACTGAAGGTACACAGCAACAATTTGAAAGTTACGAATGTAAATACATGTTTAGCCAAATGCACTTTCTATAGAGTTAGAATTAAAGTTCATAGAACGAATTGGGTAATATCCTTTGTCGATGCATACGGTAAATATCTTCTATGATTCTATTGATGCATGGAAAAGATAAGTAAAATGCTGATCAAATTTCCAGAGTAATTTTAGTACATTTTCATGCTACCCTATTCTTTGGGATAGCGTAATATGAGAAATGACAGTAGACTAAAGGTATTCTGGAAATGTGATCAACTTTTACGTCATCTTTACTAAATATTTTACTGCATATTGCAGGCATGGATTCAGTAAGTTTATTTTCTTTACTATAGATATTTTGAATAGTGAAGTTCTTCCTGAGATTCTTCATTTGATATTAACCATCGGAAATTTCATGAACTCGGTAAGGAATTGAATTCCTGTATGCTGCATTGTGCGGTTTAAAATATGCACGTGATAGAAAAAGTATGATCTTGCAGGTTACATTTTCGCTGGGAAACAATAAGACCATCATTTCTCAGAAATATGGCTAATTAGCTATTATTAGCTTTATTTAAAATATACTTCCATTGTTTTTTCTATATAATCTTTTTGGTTAATCAAGCAGTCTTAGAGTTGCTCCTAACCTGCTTTTTTCCCTAAAGCGTAATTTTGATTCATAAAGACAGCCTTGATGGAAGTCTAAATCGCTGTATTCATGATTTCTTGCTCTTGGTGCGAATATTTGTTTTCGGCCGTGTTGTATCGATTCACATTTCATACAATGGTCAAATTTTGTTCCGGAGTAATCAATAAATATATCTTCCTTCAGGGAGGTCGCGCTGGTAACGCTATTGGATTCAAAATCAACTCACTTACGAAATTGATTGATACCAAAGCCAATAAACCCCGGATGAACCTCATGCACTTTTTAGTTGAGGTAAATTTATCTAATGTTTCTGTACAAAGTATCCTGAGAATGTACGTAAGTACTTTAAAGTACCCAATTAAACTTAGGAATAGTGCCTCTACAAACGAACGAGAGAACTCAAGACTGGCAGATCTGCATGAATGTGTTAGTTTTATAGCAATTCTTTTCAACGACGCCTGTAACCTTTTAATGTCTAGTTCGTTGAGAAACGTTTAAAAGCATTACACTTGCAACCTAGCTCATCAACACTTGCTTTTGTGCAACTCCTGCAAAAAATTTTATATTTTTGTGGAAAAAGAAGATGCATTTACCTGTGCTGCAGCTGTTTCTTTCATGATATAGGTTGCTGAAGAAAAGCGCTCAACTGTTTTATCATTTTCAGAAGACATGAAGTATTTGGAAGATGCTTCAAAGTAAGGCTTTGAAACCATTTATTTTGCTTCGTAATGGTGGATTTAGCTTCAACATGTTTCCAAACCAAGACTTCTGAAAATAACAGAAAATAAACGTTGTTCCTACGGGCTGCTTGAAAGGAATAAAACATTTACTCAACATTGTTGAATACAAAAATATACTGTCGATCCAACATGCTGCATCCTTTCAAACAGGCCTTTTGTTTCGATAAAGTTCCTTAGCAGAAGCTGGTGATTGTCAAATTCGTTTTCGTACGTTTTTTTTAACCGGGCAAAGATATGCACGTGCTTAACTTAGCTTAACACTGTAAACTTGAGCAAAGTCATTTTCGTATAGGCTCAATGTGGATAATCTTTCTGGTGAGTTGTCAGCACTGCGCAAGAATCTTAAATCATTGCAAACTTCAATGGGAAAGGGAGACAAAGATGTGAAAAACCAACTTAGTGGATTTCTTCAGGTATATATAGTTATACAACTTTATCTTGAATGAAACTGTGATTTTGTCGATCGTGGTGACTATAGCTTGAATATGGCTTGAATACAGCATGTATTAACTTGTTAACCATGTTAATTTGAGCCTGCATTTACGGTAGAGCGAGACGCGGTGATGTCATCCCGTGGCAGCTTTTTCTCCAAAGACAATCAAAACTTTTTTAAGCTTGCTGAAAGATTCGGACATTTGCTGTCAAAAAGACTTTGTTTTCAACATGACGTTGTTCTGATGACTCATCCCTCCCACCGGATGACATGATTGTGCCTTGCCCTACGTTGAATGCAGGCTCATATCTCTACACTCGGTGAGCAGGCATTACACCAGAAGAGCGGTCTGCTGAAATACGTCATCTATTGTTAAATTTTTATAAGTTTTTCATAGTTTTTTAGTGTTTTTGCAAAGTGGTCAACGGTTCTTTTTGGAACTATATCTCCAAACAATTCAAAATAGCTACTATAGGACGAATATAATAAAATATTATGTGTATATAGATAGAAAGTCTGAAATTCACGCAGATAGTGAGTATACAAAAGTTGTACTGAAAATAATTCAATCCTGACTTAGACTTCTTCATGTTATTGATGTCGCATCATGTAACGCACTAGACTAAAGTACCACATAGAAGTTGTGGTTGTAATCTTGAGTACAATTCATGAATTATTCTTTCGCTGTGAAATTCGTATACATTGCAAGATTCATTTCCTTTTCGTAATATAGGACGCTATGAAAGAAGTTGAGGGCGTGGAACAAAAGTTGAAACGATTGACTCAACTGAAGCAAGATCTCGCCGAGTATTTCTGTGAAGATGAAAGCAAGTTTCAATTAGAAGATCTTCTCGTGATTTTCAAGACATTTTGCAATCATTTGGATAAAGCAAAAGAAGTAAAATATATGACAGCGCATTTTATTCTAGTGCACGTCAATGCAATAAAGCATATTTGCTTTGCAATTTGAATGACGTGCTTGCATGTGCCTGCCTAGACATCATCATATTTACAAAGATACTAAGAAGATTTTTCGTAAGTTTTGGAAGACCTGATTAGAGCTTTTGCGTTGCATTCAGGAAAATGAATTACGCCGCAAACAAGAAGCCAAGCAAGCCGAGCGGGAGAGAAGAAAGAAAGAAGCAGAGAGAAAAGGCAGTAAAATAAAAGGAAAGCCTAAACCAGTGGTGCAAGAAGAAGAATGTATTATTGATAGTTTACTGAAAGAAATTAGACAAGGTTTTCAATTGAAGAAGCGAAGATTATCCTCAGTAGGCGTAATTTCACCAGAACAAAAACGGAAACTATCGAGAGGTGTGCAGGATGGAAATCCAGTGGGAGACATCTCAAAGGAATCCAAATTGGAACGTACAGGTATAACTCTTTTGCAGTACACTGTTTAGAATTATATATAGTAATTAGTTGAGTAGAGAATGAAAGCATGATGTACAGGAACATCAAGTTGCCGTAATTTCTGTATTAAGCCGCCCATGCAGGGACTTATTTTTACAAACATCGTTAAGGGGGGGGGGGGTTAAATGTACAACAAGTCCGATTGTTTTTACTCAGCAGACGGACTTGTGGTTTCCGCAGCAGGTTGTTCGAAAGGTGGATAGCGCTACCCACTAGATAGTGATTTTTTGTAACCTTCGTAAAATTCCCATTGATCGTTATAACATAGAATTGCGACTGATATCGATAGACTAAAGTCTTTAATCGTTAAATCGTTGACCAAAATGGAAGTTTTGGCATTTTTTGTCCGATTTTATGAACGTTGAAAAATTCACTATTCGGTGGATAGCGCTATCCAACTTTCGAACAACCGGCTCCAGGACGTCTCAGAGCGATGTCAAATTAAAAGGAATTACATTATGGGGTGTATGTTTTCATTGCACGTGTTCTATGCACCATAGAATTTAGTTCTTATTTTAGTTTTGTCAGTCTTGGCCTTGGACTTGGAGTGTTTGGCAAACCAACTTCCCCGTTCCATCTGTTTGCGTAGTGTGAAGTTGATAAAGTTTAGAAAAGTATTTCGTAGCATTTACTGAAATCAGTAGCAATATTTCAAGATCCCGTTTTTTTTTGAGGCCCTCGAGCAAAAAAAAAACCTAAGACTTCGTAACAATATGAAGTTAATGTCAATGCTGTGGTATTGATTATTGCATGAGGAAGGGATGCTAAAGAAAGAAAGGGTTTTTTCTGATATCTGCTGGGAGCTTATTAAAGAGGGTGGGTCAAAAAAACACGAGGGGCTTAATACAGAAATTACAGTATTAGTGAGAGCTTGAAGAATTGTTCATTGTTGATGTGCAAGTACGTCGGAGAAATTTTACCGTTCTGTGTGTGATGTATTCGTCGTTGTCATGTAACTGCATGTAGACTAAAACTGCGCGATATGTTTATGCATGGTTCTGTTTATTTATAGCCACAAAAATTCCTGAAGAAGAAGCGGCTGATGAAGAAAATACATCTGTAGCAACTGAGGAGAAAATTGTTGATTTGAACCAAATTAATTTGATAAACAATTCCTGCATTGGTGAAACAAAACATGCGAAAAACGATTCACCTGAACGTGCTTTACCCAACGAAATGGAACCAATATCGTCAACGGGGGAGCAGAAAACTAGTAATGACAACTCTGCCGGGAACAACAGATACTTGATTGAAGAGAGTGGACAGAAGACCCGTAAAAATGGTGCATGTGTGCACCAGAACGGTGACGTAACGACTGAGATTGGGTTATTGGAGCAAAGTGGGAAGCCCACTCAGTTGCAGACTGCTGAAGCTACATAGTGGCAATAGTTTGTTTTTTTTCTCATGCAGCTGTAGAAAGGTTCCTTTTTATGAACTAAAACTTCAACTCTTAGCACACAAAGTATCATGGGTTGATGAATACACCGATCATGATGTATTGTATTTTGTATACTAATAGTCCTTTGTATCGTTTATCATGATAATCCTTACAGCTCCTGTTGAAATGGGTGATTGGTGCTGCGATTCTTCTTCTTGCAGCGTATCTGATAGAGTAGATTGACTGACGAGGCATTAGTAAAACTGTTGGGATCAAGTATATTCGCGAGTTATCCGCACTATTAAAACCTTCAAGACGAGAAAAATCGCCGCAAAAATCGCCGGTGTCAACGGGCTTCTAGTGCGCTTGCATGCGGACTTTATATAGCCTGCTGTTTACTATCTTCTACCCACTTTCTTGGGTAAGGTAGAAAACTCAGAGAAGATAAAACGATCCAAGCTACCTCTGCTTCAGTTCAGTAGTTTCATCACGCGCTTCGTCCTAAATATTTAAAAAGCTTTTAAAAAATAGCACACGTGTACAATAATTGTACAATAATGTAATCAAATTGTTCTTTACGATGCAGCATACTAATAATAAATAGATTATAGTAACAATGGTTTGTGTTCTTTAATTTTAATACCGATAGCTTTCAGCACAACAGACATAATTATGTATATACAATATACAGTTTATCAATGACTACTTCATGGTGCCTGAGATGTGGACAGTATAGATTATAGTACGTAATATTCTCAGTGTGCAAAGATTTAAATATCATTCGTTTCCTTTATTCTTTAATTAATCTTCTACATTTATTTATAGTAATAGCTTTTTAATCAGATACCCATGTAGTGACACTGCAGGATACTCTGTCGAACAACGTCTTACGGTTACGGTATATGTGTGAGATTTGACTAGCTTAAAGTCGGGGATGAGTTGTCTCAGTAAAGCAAGTTTCCGTGGAAGAGATATTTTTTTAAAGCTTAAGTTGTTTCGGTGAAAAATGGAAAGGATATATCGTAAAATGTTTGACGCAAATTGGCAACGCCCGTCCGGTTTATGTGGGCACCGAACACTGAGAAGAGTGTAGCTAGGATATACAGCAAGTGCGTGGTAACACCAATGCCCGTTTCCAAAGTTGCGCTACAGCCGTGCCGAATGCAAATCTATAGATAATCAACTGAAACACTTCATCATATGTTATTGTCGATTTGTTTCATTTCTACCGTCTATACATCTTCAGGGTACATCGGAGATTTAATTAAAGAAGCGCGGCCTTTGCTAGTCCATAAATTATTATGAATATAGCTTGGAATATCAGGGTTCGTTGTATATAACGGTATGTTCTTTCCTGTTCTTTGCCTATTCAAGTATGATCTGTAAGAAACTTCCAGTGAAACTTTAATAAACCAAATGTTTGCTGCAGTATAGAATACAAGAGCGAGGAAAAATACAGCAAGAGGAATATAATTCATAAGCAGAATATCATCGAAATGGGATCTGGACGTCATAATTAGCATGCCCAGTGGGAAAACTGCACGTAATAAGAGAGCTGAAAGACTGGTTGCCAAGGTAGATATAAAATAACGTGTACTTGATTCGCGAACTTTAAGAATTCTCCAAAGTTTATCCACTTTAAAAAATATAGTATGTGCCTCGACAATAAGTCCCATAGTTGTCAATAACGCATTTTGTCCATATAGTAGGGTTGATGAATATAAAACAACAGCTACTAAACGTAACACATTGGTTATTTTTGAATGTTTTGAAGTGCTGTCAGGGTCGCAGACATTTTGAAATATTTTGAATATTTGCCAGCCAAGGGCAACCGCAAAAACAGTTACCAAAGTCGGACTAATAATCAGGAACGGTTGTTTTAACACATCTGTGATACAGAGTAAGATCACTCCAGCTAATAAAGAAGATCCATTGAATATTACATCCAGATACCTACAAAAGAAACGGAAACTAGTTATTATCAAACCTGTCGTAAAACATCTCGCTATACAGTTCAATGCGAGGCCTGATTTCTGATTTGAAATATTTGCATCAACGCATGGCGCAGCAAGCAAAGCCGGCCTGGTTGTCATTTTGTCGCCGATCTCCGAACTCCTCCATCCGCTCAGAATTACCGCCGAGTGATATCATGAAAATATCGGCAAAAACTTTCTTCTTTCGTTACAAAGTCAGGAGAATATCACAATTGGAAAATTTATATGAAACAAGGTTTTATGACATTTCTGTATGGACTTTGAGCGGGGGGTTATGAATATATTCCTTTCACGAATTATCAACAAAAATGTATTGTAAGGATCACATGCCAATACACCATCCAAGCCCATTAAGGAAATTTGGAATTCAATTTCAAAACACAAGCTCACACCAGGCAGATACAAGTGAAGTGTAACATAACAAAATAGTTAAGAGTTCCCCTTGTCAGTTTTCCAGACTGCACACGTAATGATGTTGATTTATGCGGCTTTACATGAATTATCTTAAATAGGGTTCTAGTAGTAGTTCAATTAGAAATATTGTTTGTTAGACCTTGCAGTCATTTTCTCTGCGTGAAGCCATGAACTGAAACTGCTAAGAAAGAGCTAAAATGATTATAATATCCCGAGCTTACAAGGTCAGGATGCTTGCCCAAGGGGAAGCCAGAGGCAATAGACATGAGATTAGAGTCTTACATAATAAAGCCACTAATCTGACCGATTTTGCTCGGTGTAGCGCAAGGGAATGAACGCTTGCAAACAGAGCTATAAAATAACCGTGAAGTCTTTAGTTTTCTTCAGCATAAAACAAAATCGATAGATCACAGGTATTTCTCTTAACTGTGCCATATTTCATGCAGTTTTTTTTCGATATATCCACTGAATCATAGATTGATTTTGTCGCCTGCATGTTTTACTTTCTAATAGCTATAGTTTTCATTTGAGGTTTATAATCTAAGAGGTCTAGTTCAACTATCATTTGTACTCTCAACTGTTGTTTAGGCCCTGTGCCCAAACTACGAGGGCCGGTTGTTCGAAGCGATTTTAGCTTAAACAGAGGATAGGTTCAAATAGAAATCATGTTTATGTATTCCTTGCATAACGAAACTGAAAGTTGTTTTTTTAACAGAATACAATAATTATGTATTTACCATGCCCCAGCATGATATCGTCACATAGTTCAAATGACTCTATCAGTTGACCTCTAAATGATTACTGTAGAGCACAAGCAACAGCCACCACATAAAAAAGGAACTGCAAAAACCATTTCACGCAAAAAGAGCATTTAAGCTCACAAGCCTAACTCATTGTCTGTTTTGTCTTTTTGGCCAGGCGTGTCAACATACGCGCCAGTATAATGGTGCGCACTCATTGCGGATGTCCAAAAGAAGATCAGAACGTAAACATCCCTCAGGCTCGTTTCAGACCAGGGTAAAACTCCCCCTTCGAATTTGAACGTATAAAGAGCTTTTCTAGTAAACTGCAAATAAGTCTTGAGACCTTGCTGCATAAGTTTTCAGCAGCAGCATACTGTGACACTGCAACAGAAGCTTCATAGTGCATCAGGAAGAAAACTCAATGACTCGCGGCCCTACATGCAGAAACCGATTTTATAATCTATTGAGCCTGTTGTAGCCTGTTGTAAACACGGATTATCGATAGCTTGCATGAACGAATAGAGCACGCTTGTAACTAGCATAATTGCTAAAAGCAAGTCAACTGTCAACGACAGGTTTTCTCGATCTCAGTATGTTATTGGTGTAAAAAAGAGGTGCCAACACGTATAGAAGTCAGATGCTATGCCAGCGCGATCTGTTGGTGTTGTTCAATGATTTACATGAAAGAGGTCTGAATTATCCTTTACATGGTACTGCCACAGTGTTCAATGGGTCCTTTAATTAAAATATATATGATAACATAAAAATAATCGTATATTCAATGAAGCGTATTTCCATCAACACACTCCAGCAGTTTGCGTCCATTTACTGACGATGGCTTGCCAGCCAAATATTTTAAGTTACTGTGAACAAGATGAAAAACATTATATAAGATCAAATATAACATGTGAGCCGTATTTTGATTTTTTTTTTGCTAGATAGCTTAGCAAGTATTAAAATAAAAGTACTAACTTCACTTACAGCCTCTTGAAAAACGCTGGGTTTCCCTCCATTGATTCCTCATAATGACTCGCTAATCGAGCACTCAAAATCCACCGCATCAGCACACGTAAAAACGTGGGCAATAAGACACTTAATAGAATGCACACATTTATTGTCAGAGATGTCACAAACAAAATTTTATACGAAACTTCCATTCTTTATTGAGTATAGTGTAGACGCGAAGTGAGTAATCATGGTCTTGAATAAAAACATTTGGTTAGGTCTTTTATAACGTCCTGTTTCCCTGTCAGCCGAAGTCTTCCGGCCTGATGCCTGATATCAGATCTTTCATTAGCCCGGTTACGTCACTTGTGGGATTTGCTTACAAAGTCAATTCCTTCGCTGAAACTTATTGTCATCATCATACTCATGGCAACAACAATTTTCTCTTTTACTTTTGATTATTGCGGGCGTGATTTCGCGAAATTTGCCATTCCAGGAGCATAGAATCCAACCAGGCAGCCAGGTGACTCTCAAACCTTTGTCTGTGACAGCGTGATATGAGCTGAGCGTGAAATTACTACTCCTTTCTGCGTTGTAGGATGCCCTATTTGCTTATTAACTCTACTTCTCAAGTCTCAGTGGCATTTATTTAGATTCTGCGACATGACTGAGCACTACCTGGTGCCCACATGCACGCAACAGAATTGAATACCAGTAAATTTAATGTGTCTTTCATCTTTTTAAAGACTCTTTTAAGTTAATGAGTGGAAATGTATTTTTGGTATATTTGTTTATTCAAACATATTAACTATTTTAATGAACTACTTCAATAAAGTTGTCTTGCAATGCTGTTTTGCACAGTTTGCTTAAAATATTGTTATACAAACCTTGTAACATATTTGAAAAACAAAACATGGAGTAATCTTAGTTTAAAGACGAGTTTCACGATGGAGCTAATAATTTTGAATGTAAGTAATGACCTTGTGTAAGTGATGACTACGTTGCGTACAATATCAACAGCTTAACGACCGAGCTTTAGGTCTCCACTATGAAATATTTCACAGCATGGAAGACCTCATGGAACGAACAAACGAAGTCAATAATCGGTTTATTTTTTGACTTAAGTGAGCCTGCGAGCGTATGTTTTTCATCTGTTGCGTCTTCTGGATTGTAATAGAATTCACTCGGGAGAATCTGCCTTGTCATTCATATTCAACGTGTTTTTTCATGAGAAGTTTCCTTTACATTATTTCAAAGCATAGTTTTCAGGCAAACATCTTTTCTGTTTACAAAGCAAAATTTTCCGACCAGACAAACGACGTCCGACAGCGGTCCAGATAAGGAAAATACGGACCACGGTCCGCCTGTTGTGATTTTCGCATCTTTCTGATACTTGCTTTTAGACCAAAAACAATACAAGAAGTAGGTGGTTGTTCACTTGGCGATATATACACTTCATAACTTTACAGAAAATAACAGTCCTAACGCCTAAGTTTCAAAGGAAACTTTGTGTATCTTATATGAAACATGTAAGCTGATTCATGTACGAGTACTCACATTTACTTTGCATGTGCAGTTGGCATAATGCAAAGATAAAGCAAAGGGCAAAATAACTTTTATTTCGTGTTGTAAACCTCAAATTATAAGCCCTGGGCTTATATAGGTTCGTAACTGTTTTTTTAATGCTGAAACACGGAAGTGGTGGCTTACACATGAACGACATTTTAGGTTGGTGGCAACCAGTAAGGTTAATTATAATCACGAGAATAAACAAATAGTAATGCTTGTTCTGAAAACTGTTATTTTGTTAAAGTTTATTATGTTATATCATTCTATTGAATCATTTAACTGCATATTTTAAGTGGAATTCACGCTGTTGCGAGGGAGCAGCTTTGTTTCACTCTCACATGATACGCTCTTGACTAATGAAACACTAGAAAAGAAAACTTTGATGACTGGTAAATAATAAGTTTGATTTTCTCTTGGTATATAATGTTTAGAAGTCAACTTAATGTTTAAATGCAGTTAAGTTTCCAAATATTAAATGGCTATGTATATTTGTGACTGTAGAATTGTCAGCACACGCTGACGGCTGGGTATTTCCCATGTCAACGCAATGACTCGGACTAGCTCGCTTACCCGGAATAAATAAGAAATCTTTTCACATGCTCATGATCAGCTCGCGTGTTGTTCGTTCAAGCGGCGGAGTTCAATCAATCAATCGCAAAGGTCAATTTCCAATACCTAAGTATAACCAGAGAAAGCAAAGACTGAGCGATTACGATGGAAAACCGAGACTGTTTACCGTCGGAAACCAAACTTTTGGATGAAAAACCGCAGCTCTTTTACTTGTTTAAATTCTTACCAATGTATAACTAGCGCAAATTTGCATCGTCATTACAGTCGCGCCAATAGAGGCGTTCCGAAAACTGTTGACCAGTTCTGGAAGTTCATTTCCTAAGTTTCGAGTTCCTTGCAATTTTGAAATTCTTTAAAAATTTGGAAACTTCCTGTTTCGTTGACCAATCAAATTGCTCAAAATGAAAAATCATAATTTGATGAACAATGAAAAAGGAAGTTAGGAACGTTTTAGAGAAATTTTCAATGCTTCAGCAAGTTGTTCAGAGGAACTCGAAGTTAGGAAATCAACTGGTCAACATTTTTTGGAACGCTTCTACTGGCACGACTCATAAAGCAAATATTCCAGGTTTATATTTGTATTACGGACCATTTTGTCCTCATAGAGAGCTTCCGCCAGTGGTGCGACCTGGACGCTACATTTGGGGGCCCCTGGTGAAAATATGAAAAAGCCCCCCAAATTACCTATTGCTTCTGTAAGCCATGCCTCCTTGATGAGAGATTTTTTAGGGTGGCTTCGCACAAATATTCCCCAAGTCCGAAAAAATTGGAAAATCCAAAGTCTCTTGAATGCGTATAGAAATTTCATTTCAGAGACGTTCCGAATGACCTAGCAATGGCGTAGAAACTTAATTTCAGAGACTTTCAGAGACTTTCAATGACAAGGGGTTGGACAATTTTGTTGTATCGTATACAGCATAATCTTAAAGGTTCAGACCAGGCAAAACTGGGGCCCCAAGCCCAAGGGTAATATAACAAAAACTTACTTAGGAGTCCTCTGCATGAAAACGTAAAATTTAAGCTTGGTGCAAGTTGTTACGCCACTGGTTCTTGCGACCAGGGCCGCCGAGACGGGGGAGCAGAGGGGGAAACTTGTCCCCGTACCCAAGATAACGGGGGCCCCATTTGGAGAAACGAAAATTACGAAATTGATGTTTAAAGGAAAACAGTAGTATCACAAGTAATACTAAGAGACAGCAGTAATGACTTTAATCGCACAAGCCACACGAGCGTGACTTGAAGTCGAGCTAGGAAAATTTTTAAAGGGCTATAATTCAGGCTTTCGACAAGATTGCTTCGCATTTGCTTCAGAGAATTTCTGTTTTGGACTGTACTGCTTGAAAAAATGGCGTCATAGGGTCTTCGAATAAGAGAACTACCCGAGGGCCCCGCGCATTCTCTGGGCAGCCCTGCCTGCGATAAGGTCGCCCCTCTAATAGAGCTGAAAAATTGCCATGGATCTAAAAATGGAGTAGTCTATTTTCTTGATTAGTGATGTAAAAGCCGGATGAAATTGGTCCGAAAACCTGGAATGATTACTTTTCACCGCCATCTTTGAAGCTGAACACCGTCATTGCACGTCATTTGCACGTCAGTGGTTAAAAAAGCTCTTTTTGTCCGGTTTTTTTTCTTTAATACTTTAAACAGCAATTGAGTAGAAGCAAAGTTAAAAGAGCTTTAACACATACCTGATGCTTTACAAAAAAGCACTTCTGAAGATGTAAGTGACATTTATGCATATTTTTTAGGAGTTGAATATCGAGGTGTCGTTTGACACGTTCAACTGATTTGTGGGATATCTCAAAAATGCTGCTGACAACCTCGCACTTTTGGCTGACAAATGATGTAAAACACTCATAACTACCCAATAAGCGAAGTTTTACTTTTTCGAGTTTAATTCTTATAGAAAGTAGTATTTTCTTGTCTTTTTTTTACTCAAAAACCATCTGTCGAAACTCGCCTTAGTCCTTTTAAATGAATATTATTGCGCGGCTACCTTATTTGACCACATGCTTCAGCCCAGCTTCAGCCCAGGGTTTCCACTTTGAAGGAAATTTCCTTTTGGAAGGAAGTTTTAAGAAAATGAAGGAAAAGTGAAGGAAATAGAAACAAAAAGGAAATTTGAAGGAAAAAATATGTGGAGATTCAAGAACACGTGTCAACTAATAGCGACTTCTTTTTGATTAAACACTCAAACACTGCATTTGAAATTTACTAATCTTACAGTTGTAGTTTGTTTTTTGATATCTTTACTGCAAGGCTGATATTAATAGGCAAAACATTTTAAAGGAAATTTTAGCATATTGTGAAGGAAATTTTAGCCGAAAAAAGGAAATTCGTGGTAAGTTGAAGGATTTTTTATTTCGTAAAGTGGAAACCCTGCTTCAGCCACTGCTTCAGCCAATCATTCATGAAATGGGCATGTAATGATTTCAAATGATTTTAATGTCATGTAGAAATAATGGTTCTTGTGTAAATGATTTCAAAAATGGAGGAGCAAAAGCATGCGGTTGCTTCGAAGCCATCACAATGTCAAATCGAAGATTGTAATGAGATCAGCGTCGGATCAAAAGTTCCTTTATGTCGAAAACATCGAAACAAAACGTACAAACAAAATTACAAGAAGAAGAAGAAGCACGCTGAAGGAAATTTTGAAGTATGATATAAGTATTCAGCATCTATACATTATAACACATACTGTTTAATACTGTATACAATATTATGTATAACGTATTTTAAGACAATATACTTTCAGGAGAATTCTCAAGAGCTTGTGATTAATGATCAGTATCTACTGGAACAGAAATATTCGAACATGTTGCAAGATGCTCTTACTCAAAAGCAAATGGTAGCTACATTGTTAGTACAGATTAGGGACTAAAAGATATCCGACTTGAGCTTCAAGCCTATGATTTTGGCGTAAGTGGCCACCATTATCCTAGCAAGTGCCCTAAACTGAAACGGTCACCCCCTGGTGCCATATTAAATGCCTTTTTGTTGGGCACTTGCTAGGATAATGGCTGCCATGAAAATCCCTGGAAAATCATCTTTTGCAATTTGGGGCAGTTGGATTTCTTTTAGTCTCTAATCTGTGTAGTTAGTTTACGCCTTGACTCAACATGAATTGCAAGTAGATTTGCTTGTAATTCATGTTGAGCCTACTTGTTGGCTACATTATTATGTCAATGATATTTATATAAATGAGCCTAGTGCTTCATATCATGTGACGGCAACTGGTGGTTACATTTAGAAGTTCATTATCTTGTAAGAGCAAGCCAATCAAACTTACTCTCCTTTTTTTCACTTTTCAACATACACAAGGCTTTTACATTTTGTTTCAAGTCAAACTGCATTCATTTTCACATATAATGAAAAGAATTTCATGATAACTGCAAGTTGACTTCCATCTGCAGTCATCGTAAGGTGCCTAATGAAAGTGAAATCTATCTAATAAACTTGATTTATCTGCGAATAATTATATAACCACACACAAGTTATGAAATGCCAGCGAATACAATGGAAGCAAACAATAGTTAATCTGATGTAGTAGACTGTTACTGAAAATTAATGATCACATTTTGGGTCAATATGAATCTTTCAAGTAAATAGGCACCAGAATTAATCAGAACATGTTCTGGTCTTATCCTATCTAAACTCTGTTCAAAAAATCAGTGAAAACATGTTTGACAGTGTAATTATTCCTCTTGATATGCTTACATTTTCTGAAGCAATAAAAGTGCATGTAGTCTGTATGGAACATCATCTCAAACATTTTCAGGTAATTGCAAAAGAAGTCTTCAGGGATTATATTACACCAACCAAAATATTACTCAGCATTGCAAGCCCTGGAGTACTTCAGAATATTGTCTGTTCTTCATTTCTATCATTGTTGTATCACTGCTTAAAAATGACTAAATAATCTTACTAACTGTAATTTCATGTTGTTTTATAACATCCAAACACATCATTCGCCACAATGCTATGCACCGCATTGTCGTAACTATAGAGGGAGTACCCCTCCGCCAAAATTTCCTAGTTACGCCACTGATGCACTGCTTGTACACTTGAATACACCACAAGTACACTTGAATGAACATTCTTGATATACAAACTAAAGAAGTTTCTTCTTTGCAAAACAGTATCTAAATATATGGTCTAGTGTGTGAGTGCAGTGGCATAGCCTCTAGGCATGGCCATTTTTACTGTGGAAAATTGTTTTCATGTTTGTGGGGAACACAAACCTTCATTGCCAGTTACTTTGTTTGTCTGTTTCAGGAGCTTTTTGAATCACCTTCGGTTGTTGAACTATTAAAAAGCTATCAAAACCAAAAGCTTGTTGGAAGAAACACTGCCACAGAATCAAACAGATCAGAACAAAATAATTCTGTAATACCTATGGAACATGTGGGTATGTATGAATTACAGTATTAAGTGTGAGAAGTGTATACTGTTCTGACAGGAAAATCTCTTCATAAGAAAATACTGTACCAATTACTGTAAGTATACAGCTATACATCATGAGTGTAATTTAGCTGTATCCCTTTTGTGTACATTATGAAAACGTATAAACATTTGATAAAAGGAGTACCGGTAATATTTTTCGCAACTAAAGTTTAACATAAAAGTTCCTTTTGCCCTGCAGAAACAGATCTTCCTACAACTGAAGTTATTCAAGTAATGAACTCATCCACTGATTTTTCTTCCTGTCATAATTTTACTTGGAATCAAAATGAACTTACATTGCCTTGTGAAATGTTGGCAAACCTTGACACGACCTATCCCAACACTTCCATTTTACAACCACCTCCCACACCACAATCCACGTCGCTGATGACTCAGCATTCTCGAACATAGTTCTGGAAACGATATATTCTCTGTTATAACACTAAAAACTAAATGATTAAGTGGATTTCATTGTTTAGGAACAGGCGCATGAGATAGGTATTTAATCAGTGGGTGCTTATTATTTAATTTTTTCATCCCTGTACTGCTAGTCTTGCTTTATTAAGTCTTTGCTTCCGTGTGAGCGTAAATACAAGACGCAATATATACTGCTTGAGGTGGTTCAGTCATGCACTACAACATATAGTGTGTACCAGACAGCCGAAATTCAATTGTACATGCAATTATCAATCTAAATCTTAATAACAGTACAGACTATAGTGGTTTGCAATCATCTCAAAGAAACGTTTCCATGCCCCTTGCAAACATTAAAACAACTGACATACTGTACAATGCATGCTGATTGTGAATACTGCATGGTTGCGACTATGATAATGTACTTGGGGCAAGTATTGCCTGTATTAAATAATGTGTTGGAATTGTCGTCCGATTTTTTTCAATGGCCTTTAGTAAAACGTATATTCATGATAAGCAATCACCTAAAAGTGCAAAACAAAAGATTTCTGCATCTTGATGTATCCTTGATGTTAAATCACTGTTATGCATTGGTTATAGCTTTGTGTTTGTGACGTTTGCCAGACTTCTATAGCAAGGCCATTATTCATTGATTCATAGTAATATTATACCATGTTGTATTACAAAGTTTGCATTTAATTTGTCTGTGAACGTGAATTGGACGTACTCTGAGTGTACCTATTTTGACATACAAAACGTAATCTTCTCTGTTTATTTTTGATAATTGTCGACAACTGTCCTCCACAACACTAGAGTTGAAATTTCAATGGAACTGATTTTCGTTAGCTTGTCAGTGTGGCGCAGAAGAGCTCCTTTAAGACCCTTATTTATAGACGTCCGCTCTGCCTGCGCGGGCAGAGTGGCCGCATGGAAAATAGCCTATAGATCACACTCTCCCAAGTTTTTGGTTTGCTAAAGGCTGCTTTCCCATTACTCGTTTTTAGCGCGCAAGTATAAACCCTTCAAAATTTTCTAGTTTTTGAAAATACAATAAAAAATAGACACAATTATTTAAAATTGAAAAAATATTTCTTGCGGTTGTTTATTGAAGATGGGTTTTGTTAGATTTTGAACTTTTATGTGCGTATCAAAAGCGCGTAGCTGGAAGCCAGTCTTACTGTGAGAAAGTCGCCTCGTGAGGAGGGTGCACAAACTTTTACAAAGATCACTTTATTGAGGGGCTTAGCAACCAAGTCTTTTTTGGCTGGTACATCTTTGGATTGTTTTGGACACTCAGTGTAATGATTTAGGTATTTATGGACAATTACAATCGCATAATCGAACAGCCCATAAAGCCCCGTACAGACGGGCAATTTTTCCTTGACAAGTTTTATTTGTTCGTGTGTACTACAAGAAATCGACAATTTTTCCTTGACAAGGTTCCTTGTTCAAAAGCTAGTCATGCTAGCTTTTGAACAAGAAAACTTGCTCGTGTGTACGGCCAACAAGGAAAATTTG